>PVJA010029384.1:0-14041 GCA_004027025.1 Myocastor coypus
CCCATAGCTGCTAAAGGAAGGGTCCCTCCCCCTGCCCCCATCATGCTTCCTCACCTGCAGACTAACCGGGGCCCTGCCCAGGGGAGGATTGGCAAAACCATGGGGTGCCATTGTTAGATTTGGGTTCTCCTGAGAAGCAGGTGGGAAGCCTCACTCCTATGCTTAGGGGTCCCCTTGGTTTAACTGAGAGATTATCCCAAGCTAGGGCATTTTGGCAGCCCTCAGGCCTCTGCCACGTAAGTCACAGGAAGCTGAACCTGGACTCCTGCTTCCATTATGTAGGGCTCACGGCAGAACCCGCACCATGCTGGCCGTGTTAATGGGACTTTAGATGTCTGCACAACGGCTACCTTGGAGGATTTCTGTTGGTTCACAAGAAACAACCATCTCCCCTTGCTCTCACTGCCCTTGGTGAGGACATACAAATTTTTGAGCCTCTGTTCTCTGTTCTGGGAAGTATAAAATGGAGCAGCCCCTGTGGAAAACAGTTTGGCAGCCCCTTGGAGGGATTCACAGAGAGTTGTTATATGGCCCAGGAATGCCACGCCTAGGTACCTGCCCAAGGCGACGGGAAACCTGTGCTGGGAATGTCCACAGCAGTATTGCTTACACCAGCTAAAACATGGGGCCACACCAAATGTTCACCAATATATTACCAAGTAGGCCCAGTGAGGGCCAGCCACGCCACAGCTCACAGCAGGAAGGAGTGCAACGCTGCCACGTGCTCCAACATGGAGCAACCTGGAAGACCTCATAAGGGGCAGAGCTGGACCACATTCCATTGGTATGAGTTGTTCAGAACAGCCACAGCTACAAAGACAGAAAATAGACCAGGGGTTGCCAGGGCACACTTAGAGCTGACTTTTTCTGTGGTCTGGATGTATGTGTCTTCCTAAAATTCTTATGTTGGAAGCTAATACGCAGTTGGATAGTAATAAGGTGTGGGGCCTGTGGAGTATGTTTCGGTTCTAAGAGGACTTTCCTCTTGAATGGGATTATGCACTTAAGAGGAATTAAAGCGGGGGCTGATGGTTGTGATGCGTGCCTATAACCCCAGCCACTCCCAGCTGAGACAGGAGGATTGCAAGCTTGAGGCCAATCTGGCAAATTAGCAAGACTCTGTCTCAAAATATAATAAAAAGGGCTGGCAGTACAACTCAATAGTCCAATCCCCAGTACTACAGGGGGAAAAAGAAGTGAGCTGGAGCACTCAAGCCCCTCTTCCCATTCCTGTGGGGGGCGCCATTTCGGAAGCAAAAATGAACCTTCTTCAGACATCATATCTGCTGGCGCCTTGATCTTAGCTCTCCTAGAATTACAGAAAATACATTTTAATTTATAAATTTCCCAGGCTAAGGTGTTTTGTTATAATATCAGGCGTGGGCTCCAACTCTGCTAATAGGTCCCAGTGGTGATGAGAGTATTCCTCAGTTAGACAGCAGTGACAAGTGTGCGATGTTGGGACTGTCCCCCAAGCCACTGACTTACCTCCCCACCTTGGAGGGGTCCTTTTGTGTGCTGAGGACCAGATCACAACTTTTAAAAATCACTTTGAAAAAAGAACTGATTTGTTCTCCATCGACATTCCTCCAGGGTAATTAAAATATAACTGTCACCTGTCGTGTGGAAGGCCCCCGATGTGGACTGACCTTGCAGGCCACCGTGGTGCAAAGGCTAAGCTTTTAAAAATCACGTGCCGTGTGTTCTACAAGGACCTCGTGCAAGCCGGGCTTGTTTCCGTTTCCTTACCTCTGGTCACGTGCCGTATTTTGATAATGCTTTAAATTATAGGACCCAGAACTGGTCTTTAATTACAGAGCATCTTTATAGGGCTTGCTGGCAAATACCACGGAATTACAGGAGCCACTAATGAACTATAGCATCGGTTTATCTGTTCTCTGGTGGTGGCCTTCTGAACGCAATTAGTTCCATGCATGATATTTATTTAG
Organism: Myocastor coypus; assembly: GCA_004027025.1. Taxonomy (NCBI): domain Eukaryota; kingdom Metazoa; phylum Chordata; class Mammalia; order Rodentia; family Myocastoridae; genus Myocastor; species Myocastor coypus. The sequence goes on from PVJA010029384.1 coordinate 1,950, forward strand.
GATGTTATCACATTGGTTCATTCCATCTCCAAACCAGTGTCGTACGTCCAGTTGCTTTTTGCTCCATCTCATGAGGGTGTTCTCATTTTCAATCCACTCTTTCTTTCCCCTCTTGGACTCCAGTGAGCCAGAAGTCAGCAGCATGGAGGGCTGATTAAGAGAGGTGAACATCGTAAGGATGCCCGCCCATCCCCCACCCTGCTCTTTGCCAGGCATGGAGGAAGAGGGAAATTATTACAAAGCATCTGTGTGTGTGTGTGTGTGTGAGACAGAGTGTTGTTGTGCAGTTCAGGCTGGCTTGAACTCACCAAGTAGCCCAGGCTGGGCTCAAGTTCATGGCGATCCTCCTGCGTCAGCCTCTTGAATGCTGGGATTGTAGGCGTTTGTCGCCACACCCAACTCAAAGCAAGAAATCATGCCGTGTCCCAAAGGAAAAAGCTCAGGGGCATCCAACTGTTGCCTACAAGAAAATGGCCTGTTACTGCTTCTGTCTAGATGCCCCCCAAAGGCTCATGCAGTCAGAGGCGGGGCTTTTCACTCTAGTCTGGATCTGGGGTGTCTGATGTTGGGGTCAAGCATACGATGCTACGATTAAGGGTGTGAGAGTTTCCCCCAGCAAGGGTGAGTGGCCTGGATAAAATATATGGCACAGAGAGAGGGCCGGTTGCTTGTCACGGCTTCTTGCTTGCTCCTGCGGGGCTTTTGCTGCCATTCGCCTGCTGTGAACAGTTTCTGTTCTGCGGTCCCAGCCTGCCTGAGCCAGCCCGTTACGGCGCCACTCACACACTGTGAGCTAAATAAACCATTCCTCCTTCACTGTGGGTGCAACAAGACAAGCAGCTAAGACACAGCCCACAAGGGCCAAGGAGGCTCGTGCCTGTATTTCCAGCACTCTAGAAGGTTGAGGCAGGGGGACTGTTCATTGGAGCAATGTAGTGAGACCCGGTCTCAAAACTGAAAAATGTTTCAAAGGTTGGGTATGTAGCTCAGTGTGGGGGCCTTGTTCAGTCCTCCTGGTACAAAAGAGGAGGAGGAGGAAGAAGAGGAAGAGGAGAAGGAGGAGGAAGAGGAGGAGGAGGAGGAGGGGAAGGGGAGAGAAAAGAGCCCAACTCCTGGGTCAGAGCGGAAGGTTCTGCACACCCTCTTGGCTTTGGCCTACTTTCCTGCCTCACTGTGGAGGGGCTGCCGTTTCCCAGGGGCTCTCTCAGGCAGTCTTGGAGAAGCCTGCCCTTGGCCTCCTCGGTCACCTAACCTGATTCCCTAGCCTCGAGCAGACCCCCTTCCTTCTGGATCCCTTTGCCCCTCTCACGCATGGCTCCACCCATCCATTTGTGTCTCTCGAATCTCTGCATCTCCTGAGGACACTTCAGGTTTTTTGAGTTTCTAACAGAGCTGCTTCTTAACAAATAGGGGCTTAGATGGACTGTGGGAGGTGCCAAGCACTGTGTTAGGACAGTTCAGAACACATAACAACTGGGTCCACAGGTGGGGACGACAGAGGGAGCCATATCTAGGGTAGCCGGGAGAAGTAGCTCCCTCTGTCACCGCCTCCTAAGGAGGTCTCATCTCCAGGACTGCAGGGGCAGAAAGGAATTTACTTTCCCCGGCCTTGAGGCTGTGTGAGGAAACTGAGCTGCCCCTGCTCTTCAAGTAGAGGTGCCCCTTTCCCACCTCAGAGAAGGCTGTGCCCTAGGCAGCCTTTGTTCTCTGAGCAGGCAGTGCCCTGGGCATGGCTCTGCCCTGAGCCCAGGTCCCTTGGGCCTGCACCAAGCAACACTTCTAGAGACAGGATGGCCGCGGCCCGGCTGGAAATGACGTCCTCCATCCCTGCCGCAGAGAACCCATTGCCAAGCACAGCATTCCCAGGGTCACTCCTGCGCTGCACCCCCTGTTCCTTCGGCTGGCAAACGGGTCTCCTCCGGTACAAAAACACACCAAATTCACAACAGAAAATGCCATTAGTACTGAAAACAGAAAGTTTCGTTATTAATGATACTCAACTTAGAAGAATGTGAAAGAGCTACTTCTCCCAGCTGTCCTTGCGGACGGCAGGCTCCAACCAGAGAGAGGCCCAGGCCTTGGCCTCTGGGGAGTTGGCAGCCAGAACAGAGGCTGGCTGAGCATAGCACCTGGGGAGGGGACGGGGACAGAGGCTGTGGCCTCAGGGGAGACCGAGGGCTGGGAAGAGAACACAGGAAGTGCTGCTTCAGTACGCCCACACTTGACCGCCACTGGTCCCGACGGCAATGTGGTGCACACCTTGGTATCCGCAGCTTCTCTGTTCTCAGGAGCCAACAGCAGGTGGGGACAACCCAAGCATCGGTCTCTGGTTGGGTGGACAATGATTTATTAATGCTGTGCCTGAAGGCCTAGATACTCAACAGGCTGAGGAAGGAAGACGAAGTCCAAGAGTTTGAAAGCAGATTGGGAAACACGTGAGACCTTTGTCTCAGGAGGGAGGAGGAAAGAAAGAGGGGAGAGAGAGAGAGAGAGAGAGAGAGAGAGAGAGAGAGAATGGTCAGATACATGCTACAGCATAGATGAATCTCAAAGATATTATTATATTTGTTTTTTTTTTTTTTTTTGTCTTTTTGAGACAGGGTCTCGCTATGCAGTTGAGGCTGGCCTTGAGCTCACTTTTGTAGCCCAGGCTGGTCTCGAACTCGCACCAATCCTCCTGCCTCAGCCTCCCGAGTGCTGGGATTACAGGCGTGAGCCACCACGCCCGGCTCTCAAAGATATTATTATAATAAATGAAATAAACCAGGCACAAAAAGACGAGGGCATGATTCACTTATGTAAGCTACCTAGATCAGTCAGATTCCTAGGGGTGGGAAGTGGAATGTGGGGCCAAGTAGGAAATGACCCCAATGTTCTGGTGAGTGGTGGTGGCACAACAGTGTCATAAACTTAATGGCACTAAATTGTACAGTTAAAAAGTGCTTTAGTAAATTTCGTGTCTTAAAAAAAATTGCTGGGCTTAGCTCACCTCTGAGGCCCTGAGGCCTCAGTGGACAGGTGACAGGAGATTCCCCCAAAGGGTGACTGTTGATAGGTGGGTCTGGATTAGAGGTAGACTCGGAGGGATTACTTTCATTCTGGTCCATGGACAAGGGTGATGGTGGTGGGGACGGGGATTGGCCCAGTCCTCTGAGGGACACAGTTCTGAGGAAGCCCTGTGGGAAGGCCCACAGGTTGCTCCCCAACAGCCGGACTCTGAGTCCTGCAGGCTCAGTGGAGCCTAAGGCTTCTATCTCTTTAGGGAGGAGGCTGGAGAAGAGGTGGGGGCCAGACTACAAAACCGCAGCAGCAAACCAGGCTGCCTCTGCTCTTCCAAGACATCTCTCTCAGACCTTCTTTCCCAAGTTGTCCCCTCCCCACCTGGGGCTGCACTGTGGTGACAGAACAGCTGTCCTCGGTTGGGTCTGACACTGGTTTACCATCTCCTTCCCCCACCCCAGTTCCAACCTCTTTCCCCAAACCCACCCACCCCAAAAATGCCTGAGCGCAGTCTACTATTTTAAGAATTGAGTTCCCGGTCGGCATAGCAACTTTTAGGCTGTGACTCTTGTCAGTTGCTGCTGGGTGGAAGGAAGCAAAGCCACCATTAACAGAGCTCCACCAGCCTGTGACGCACTGTCTCTGCCGCCTCTTTATGCGGTTACTCATTGTTCAACTCTCAAAAAATGTAAGAAGTAGGCAGGTTGTGGTGGCAGCTGCCTGTAATTCCAAGTACTCAAGAAGCTGAGGCAGGAGAATGACAGGGTTGAGGCCAAGCTGAGTAACTTAGAAAGACCCAAAATTTAGGAAAGGGAGGAAGAGAGGACTGGAGTTATAGCTCAGTGGCAGATCACCAGTTTCAGTCTTGAGTGTTACAACACACACACACACTCTCACACACACACACACACATGGGTTTCTTTCATTTCCCTTGTATCTATATATTTTACTACAGTTTAAGGTCTATTGGTATTGGGCCCAACAGGATGGCTCAGTGGTCTAAAGCACCTGCTTAGGAAAGCTTGGTCGGCTTCAGGGACTGGGGCAGAGGTTCGATCCCCGGCACCACATGCTGTGCTAGTCCTGTCCCGAGGGCAGGCTGAGCCAGCCATAAAAATAAACAAACAAACAAACAAACAAAAGTTCTGAAACAAGAAAAAAATAAAATAAAATAATTCTTTTTAAAAAAAGGTTTATTGGTATCAAGTGCATTAAAATTAAAGTTTAGGTTGTGTGCTCTCATCAGGCCCCAAGCAGGGACTGGGGTTATAATCCAGGATCTGTGTGTGTAGAAAGTATTTATTTCATCACTTCTCATTCTTTGTAAGATCAGATTTTCTTCAGAAATATTGGATGAAAAGTGTGCTTTGAAAGTTCCTTTACTTTTTGTTTTCCTTTTATTGATGGGGTGAGGCTAGAACCTAGGGCCTTGGGCCTGCTAGGGAAGTGATCTATCAGTGAGCTGTGTCCCCAGCTGCTACTACAGAGAAATTGAAAGCACACCCAAGAGTAAAGACTGATGAAACAAACTCATGTTCCTGACATTCCTGCTTTATTTTTAAAAGGCATTTTGTATAAATTAAAGACATAGATTTACTTTCTTAAAATATGGATTGAAAGAAGGGAAATATTGCTTGTTTTGGTACAGAATTCAGTGCTTTGTCCTCTCTGAAAATGAAGGGTGGGGGTGGGAGGAACATCTGTAAAAAGGACAAGGGGACCTCCTTTGGTAGTTGCCATGGCAACCACAGGACTAAGATGGCTGGGTTTGCTTATGGGCCAGGCAGGTTCCTGTTAATGGACTCTGGGTCACAACTGAGGGAAAAACACACAGGCTGTTCTCCAGGGAGCCTTCGTGGTCTCTGAACTTCCCTCTCTTCTTCCGTCATGTTGAGTCTGAGGATATTTTTGCTCTTAAGTTTCTAGGGTTTAATTAAAAGTTAGACAATTTTGGTGTTTGGTTTCCCAGCTTTAAGGCTTGCTTTACTTTGTGTTGACTGCAGGCTGTTAATCCACATACTCACCTTGAGGAATTCTGGGATTTTATAGGTGAGCCCCTGAATCTTGCTTGCAGCAGGCAGGTCCTTGATCGCTGGAAGAAATTCCCACAGGGCTTCTGGGTATGGGTGGATCCCCACCTTAGGACGTTGGTGATAAGAACTGTTAACAAGCACCTGAGCCGACCAGGGAATCTAGCCCAAGCCGGAAGGACTGAGAGGGCAGGAACTCAGTCTGCCCCTCCCCAAGGGACTGGCCACAGCGTGCATCACTTGGCTGCCCCAGCCCAGGGCTTCTCTGCACACCAGGTCAGTTGCTGTAGGGCTTATGGGGCAGAGACAAGCTGTGGCGCGGTGCCAGTGTGACTTGGGTCCCACCTGCGCCACACGTGAGGCTCTTGTCCTCAGCATTACTTTCTTGGGTGCGGCCACCAGCAGACAACTGTTGTGAAAATACGAATAACTGTAATTGTCCTGAGTCTTTCAGAAGGGAGGGGCATGTCTGCACATAATTTATGCTAGTGTGTTATTTGATGACTGAGTAGTCGTGACTCTTACATAATTTTTCTTTCTTTCTTTCTTTCTTTCTTTCTTTCTTTCTTTCTTTCTTTCTTTCTTTCTTTCTTTCTTTCTTTCTTTCTTTCTTTCTTTCTTTCTTTCTTTCTTTCCTGTACCGGGGATTGAACTCAAGACTCTCTGCTTGTCAGGCAAGCACTTATTCTACTAAGCTCTCTCCCCAGCCCCACTCTTATATCTAATTTATAAGTTAAATTTTATCATGGAAATAGAGAAGCAGTAGAGTCAGGTGCTGTTAAGTTTCCGCCAAGGCCTTGGAATGCATCCTCTCCCTCAAAGGGGCACTCTATTTCCTCTATGATACATTCTTTGAATCTCCTGTCAGCGCGGCTGGTCAGGGAAAGGATGCCTGCGTCCGGTGAAGAGCAGGTACAGGGCTGGAATTAGTCATCAGAAGAGAGGCATGCGCAAGGGACTGGCAGAAGGTCGCCCAGGACGACTCAGTACTGGGGTCCCATAAGGTCCCAGCGTTCTTGTCCTGCAGTTCCTGGTGCGAAGCCTGCGCAGGCGGAGGCCGCCACAAGGGGGCGCGCGGACCTGGATCGCAGAGATCCGGATTTCGCAGGAAGGACAGACCGGAAGGGTTGGCTGAATCAATGCTTTGGGGTAACCTAGGTGCTCACTTCCTGTAAATGTGATCTCTCACGGCCAGCTGCTGACCTGTCTCCATAGTGTGCGAAACTCAGAAGTTCCTCAAGGCAGTACTATGTTAGTTTCCCCTGGTCCCCAACTGCCTCCAGGATTTCCCTAGCACAAGCAGGTGCTCTGGGGCAGAGGGAGGTAATACGATTCAAGCTTCTAAATTCAGGAACCCTTTATATTCTTAAACATTACTGCAGACCTCAGAAACGTTTTTATGTGGGTTGTACCTCTCCATATTTACCAGTCAGGAAATTAAAATTCATAGCTGGGCATGGTGGTGAATGCCTGTAACCCTGGAACTCTGTGAGCCTGAGAAAGAAAGATGAAAGTTTGTCTAGCATGGGCAGCTGAGTGACTGAGCAAGACCTTGCCTCAAAACAAAACATAAAAAGGACTTAGGACATAGCTCAGTATGTAGACTGTGGGTCCAATCTCCAGTATCAACAAAATAAAAATATTAAATTTAAAAAGCACTGATTTAAAAAAATATTTACTTCTTACAATCACAAACCTACCACAGGGGCCCAGTAAGATAGCTCAGTGGACTAAAGCGCCCACTTGGGCAAGCTTAGGCAAGCACAGGGACCATGGTTCGATCCCTGGCAGGCACCACATGCTGTGCCAGTCCCACCTCCCAGAGCAGACTGAGCCAGCCAGAGTCTGGGCCTTGTGGTGCATGCATGCAAGTCCGGCACTGGGGAGGCTTAAAGCAAGATCACCATGAGTCTGAGCTACATAGTGAGACCCTGTAACAACCAAATACATTAAAAATATAAATAAATAAATAAATAAATAAATAAATAAATAAATAACCTACCACATGTTAACATCATACTTTCGGTTTAGAAAAATAACTATTTTGCCTGTGGAGGTGGCCTACAATCCCAGAATGCAGGAGGCTGAGGTAAAGAGAACGCCAAGAGTTTGAGAGCAGCCTGAGAGACCAGTGTGAACTGCATAGTGAGACCTCGTCTCTAAATTAGAGAGAGAGAGAGAGAGAGAGAGAGAGACAGAGAGAGGGAGGGAGGGAGAAAGGGAGAGAGAGGGGGAGAGGGAGAGAGAGGGGGAGAGGGAGAGAGAGAGGGAGGGAGAGAGAGGGAGGGAGAGAGAGGGAGGGAGAGAGGGAGGCTATTAGATGTTTCTGCCATTTTTGGCTGTGTCGCTCGCACAAAGGCAGGTAGAGCCTCCAGCTCACCAGGCGCTCTGAATCTCAGAGCACAGAGCTGTGTACACGTGCAAATGAGAGTGGAAAAAGCAGATAGCGTGAAAACGGCTATGGCTTTGCACACCGCTGTCCTCTTTGATACCAACTCAAGTATTGGTGGCAGTCCGTGTTATTTTTGGATAAGGGCCGCAATGCTTTTTTAGTGGAAGGAAGGCAGCTTTTGGTGAGGGCTGAGGACCAGGCTACCCTGATGTCCACTCACCAGCAAAGTCGCAGCCTCTTGGGCTAGTGGCCCGGGATGCCGAGCTCCGTGGGTGTAGAGCACATGGCTGTGTCTGTGAGGCCTCTAGTAGCAGACCACCGGCTGCCTGGGGTCGGAGGGACGGAATGGCGGCCAGCAGAGGGTGGATTTCTCCTAGTCAGGGCTAGCTTTTGTCATTCGGATGCCCTGCTGACATTGAGCCCTATTTGTGGGAGAATAAGTTCACTCTGAAGATCCCTGACCTTTCCTTCCGCACCTGGGCCGCTGTGGGGTCTGCACAGAGCACACTGCTTTGAATTAAGAAGCCGAGGGTGGTGGGGTGGGGTGGGGTGGTCGGGGATTCATCTTTCAGAACAACGGGTCTGGAAAGTTTCCCGCAGAGGCACCAAACCTGAGGATCATCATAACCATCTGAGGTACTTTGTGAGACTCCTGATTCTGGCCCCATCTCAAGTATTCCAGGGCTGAACCTAGCTTTTGAAACCCCAGAGATTCGGGCCAGGGAGATGGCTCAGTAGAATACGTGCTTGGCTGGCAAGCACAAGGTCCTGACTTCAATCCCCAGTACTGCAAACAAACAAATAAATAAATAATAAAATAAAATCTCAGATATTCGACACCCTTAGGCTTGGGAGACCCCCCCCCCCATGGATTCAACACAAGCCGTCCATTCTTAGACACCTTGGGATCATCTAGGATGCGCATTTTTATTTTCAAACTGGGCCTGGTAGCGCATGCTTGTAATCCCAGCTACTCAGAAAGCTAAGAAACAGAAGGCTTACAAATCTGAGATTGATCTGGGCAACAGAAAGGCTGCCTTTCAGGGGTTGGGAGATAGCTTCATGTTCTAAACACCTGCCTGGCAAGCACAAGGACTGGATTTGATCCCTAGTACGCCATGCTATGCCAGCCCACACCAAGTGGGCCACAGAAACTGGGCATGGTGGCACATACCTGTAATCCCAGCCCTGGGGAAGCTGAGACAGGAGAATTACCACAAATCTGAGCTGTGTAGAGAGAGATCCTGTAACAAACAAACAAACAAACAAATAATTTTTTTTAAAAAAGAAAAGGCTAATGTTTCCCTAGCCTGCAGGAAGTCCTGGCTTTAATGGGTTCAACCTCTAGTCCTATTAAAAATAACTTAGAAAAAATCCCCTAGACCCCTCCCCTTGGAGCCCAGAGCACCTTGGTGCTGTTGGCCTGAAGGGCCAGCACAGTCTGTAGAGCATGACAACCTGTGTGCTGCTGCGTGAGCTTAGGAGCTAGCTCAGAAATAGCACAGCCTCAGCCTCCCAGCTTTCTCTTCTGAACAATGAAGCCCCATCCTGCTGCCTCAATGGGTTTTCATCCTCCCTGAAAAGATGCCACCACAGGTCCTCTCCACCTTCACCCACTCCTCCCTTTACTCCTGCCCTGGTCACACAGGAGTGGACAGCTGTGTTTGTGCACAGGCCCCGACTGTCCTTTAAACAGCCAAGCCCAAGGGGCAGCACAGGCTGCGCCGGACTCTGCCTGCTGCACGGAGGAGCTGGGCTTCCCACACCAGGCCTCCCGGCTATGCGGAGCAGAGCAGGATTTCTTCCCTTTATCACAGGAGCCCTCCCATCCCCCACTCCTGCTCCCAGCAGCACCAGGCCTCTGGATGGCTGGCACTTCTCTCCCAGTACTCCAGGAGCTGGCCCATCTACTCTAGAGCTGGGGGCCTCATCCTGCCTCGTGCCTCTGGCTGTCTTACCCTGTACGTGGGCTGGGTTCCTGAACCCCGAAAGCATCAAGTGGTGACAGGTGGCCCTTCTTGCAAGTGTTGTGTGGGCACACACAGACACACGCTGCAAAGCAGAACCGGGCCTGTCCTGCGCCTCTGCATTTGCATTGGCCCTTCGGCACCTTTGCTTTGAATGTGTAGGAACCAGGCGCAGAACCTGGGGTCTTCAATCTCTCAGGCCCGACTCTGGCTGAGAAGAGGTGGAAGCATGGTGCCTGTGTGGATCCGGGCTGCTCTGAGCGCCAAAGCCTGGCAGGGGACACCCAGCACTCCCTGTGCCAGCCACACCCGGATCTCTGGGCTCATGGGGTTGGTGGGGGTGGGGATAACAGGTTTCCTAGTGACCAAAAGAGAGCAAGATTGAGGAACCACCCCTCCTCCCTGTTCTTAGGAACATCTTTCCATCTGTCTTAAGGGTTGACTTGGTTGGAAAACCATCCAAGAGAAGTGGCTTAACTCAAGAAAAACAGAAATCAAAGATTGCTTACCCAGAAGTACTTCAGATTTTGGATTTTGGAACATTTACATAGATTTTACTAAACGAACATCCCTAACGTTTTGAACATTGTGTCAGTCATGCTTAGAGGCCCAGCTTTTCAGGAGGCTGAACTAGAAGGATTATTTGAACTCAGGGTTTTGAAGTCAGCCAGGCTCTGTCTAAAAAAATAAAATAAAGTTCTGAGCAGTTTGAATTTTTGAATTCCAGATTTCTAATTAAGACTGTTCAATCTAGCCAGATGTGGTGGCTCATGGCCATAATCCCAGCACTTGGGAGGCTGAGGCAGGAGGATCACTGAGTTTGAGGCCAGTCTGGGCTATGAAATGAATTCAAGGCCAAGGCCAGCCAGCCCTGCAAATACTCAGTCTGTGTTAGAATGAGGTGCTCTGTGATTCTTTCGTTTATCTAGCATTCATGGAACATTTACTATGTTGACCCTGGGTTAAATGTTAGGGATATAAAGTTGAAAATAAAACAAAGGTGCAGACCACAGGAACTGTGAGAGTGGGGGACAAACTTAGTAGTGATGGCAGGGAGAGTTTATCTTGTTCCCAGGCTCCTGTGCAGCATGGAGAGCCGGACTGCCAGGGCCGTGTGAGTGGCTGAGGACATTTCTGGGGACAGGTGTTCATCTCCAGCAATCTCTTGCATAGGCAGGAGGGAGATGTTCAGGTGCGCTGGTCCCAGGTCCTGGGGCACAAGCACTTACTAAGCACAAGCTCTTAATTTCTTCTCTTCTGGTTGTGCTCTCTCCGTTCAGGGGGAGGCACTGCGCTCTTTCCCATTTTACAGAGAAGGAAACTGAAACTCAGAAATCAAAGAGCTTGTCTGACCTCTGGAGAAAGAACTGAAAGCGAACTTCAGGTTCTGTGCGGCTGCAGGCTATTTCTGTGGCAGCCAGCCGGTCCCAGCTGTGAACAGACTGGCTTCCATGAAGGAACTAGTCACAGTTCAGGGCCACTTCTCCAGCACCTCCACGGGACACTGGCAATGCCAGGTGCCACCAGACTTGCTGGCAGCTTGGCCACACCAGCAGCAGTGGGGGTGGAGGCTTGGGGACAGCTCTGGGAGGTGGCATGGTGGCCTCAGCAGTCCCAGTGGGCAGCCAGCCAGCCCCTCCCTAGGTGCCAGACCCTGCCTGAGCACAACAGCTCCCATTTTTACAGACTAGGAAATGGAAGCATGGCACAGTAGAGTCACTTTCTGAAGGCCTCCTGCCTGATGCCCGGGAGCCAGGATTAGACCTCGGGTGCTCTGAGGGGCGCAAGTGTGGGCTGAGAAAGATGCAGTATTTTTAAGTTTGTTTCTCTTTGTTGGCGACAAGCCCCAAGAAAGAGGAGAGTGTGTGTGGGAGGCTGCAGAGAGGCCTGCAGTACTCTGCCGTTTTCCTAGCAGGCGTGAAGGCCATTCACCTGGCCGTGTGCCCTCTCCAGCCTGTGACTTGCTCTGATCCAGAGAATGTGGAGGAAGTGAGGGCGTCCAGTCCCAAAGCTGGGACCCAAGAAGTTTCTTCTCTTTACATCCCTGATGCTACTGTTACCAGAAGAAGCCCAAGAAGAGCCTGCTGGGTCAGACACATGTGGCCCTGTTGACCTTTCACCCCAGCTGACAGCCAGCCAACCACTGGATGTGTCAGCATCGCCATTTCTACCCATTCAGACCTGTCAGCTGTCCCCAGTTATGACAGCAGGCACCAGGGCCCAGCTGGAAAGCCTGGTTGCCCCGCTGGTCCATGGAGCTGTGAGCAAATACATGTGGACTATTTGAGGCCACTGAGTCTAACCCACCGGGTGAATGGCTGTATGGCAACAGATAGCTGATACAGCAGAAAATGTCCTGACGAGAAAGATGTGGAATTGGAGGAATTTTCGCCAGACAGAATGGGAAATACAAGCCTTACAAGCAGGGAAAAGAGGAATTCAGAGGAAAACTTGCCTGAGTCCCTCAGAAACCCAGGTCCTTACCCCTGCTAGCATCGGTCAGATGGAGAGAGATTCCAGGTAGACAGAGGGGCCAGGAGGTCACTGGAGGATGAAGTGCCAGCCAGCAGGAGGAGGCTACCCCTGAGCGGTGCTGGAGCAGAGAGGATTTGATCTTACTGGAATCTCCCAGATGCTGTGTGCCATGGAAGAGGTCCAGACACCCCAAGGGGCTACTGCAGTGATCCAGACAGGGAACTTGAA
>PVJA010029384.1:14141-26797 GCA_004027025.1 Myocastor coypus
ACCACTATTCACAGGACAAAGGAAGGCTGGGGCAGCCAACAGTGGAAATAAGATTAAAAATTACTCATTAAGAGTCATTGTCACCAGGTGTGGTGGCTGTAGTCTCAGCTACAGGGGTAGCAAAGGAGGGATAATCCTTTAAGCCCTGCAGAGTTTTTTTTTTTTTTTTTAAATCTCAGAAGGCTGAGGCAGGAAGATCACTATGAGTTCAAGGCTAGTTTGGGCTGTAAAGTGAGTTCAAAGCCGGTCTGAACTACCTAGCAAGACCCTATCTCAACAACAGCAACAACAACAACCTCTCAAATTCATTACCATATAATGCATAAAAATTCTGGCATCATATCTTTCTGGTGGTTCCACTGGTGACTATTTATTTATTCATAGCAACGGGGATCAATCCCACGACAGCGTTTGCCAGCACTGAGCTATGCCCCAAGCCCCAGAAACCTGCGGGTTTTCTTAATTTATTGTTTTTGGCTCCTCATTTCACCATGTTGCTCAGGCTGGTCTCAAACTCCTGGGCCCAAGGGATCCTCCTTGCTTCGCACATGCCACCGTATTTGTTACCCGGTGTCTGACAGTGCTGAGCTTGTTACGCGTTCCGCTGTCTACCCTTGTTTAAAAGGCTATACTTAGATGGCCCTCCTTGAGGCATTTGAATTTTAAAATGAAGCTTTAAAACAAAAGACAACAAAAAGCTTGCAAGTGAATTGGTAGAATTTCATGCTCTGAAAACGGATCGAGGCGCTTCCCTGAGCTCTTGGCATTTCTCAGGTTTGGTGTTGGACATCTATTATTTGCTTCTCAAATTGTCCCCCTGCTTCTGAGCCCGAGAGCGGGCGGGTGGGGCTGGCTCTGTGCTCCGAGTGGGGGAGGCGGGAACAGCGCGGAGTGTCCAACCGGCCGCCAGAGGGCGCTGCGCCGCCGTCTGCGCGAGTGGCCCGGCCAGGACTTTTGTGTGTTGTAGAAATATCAGCGTTTGCTGCGAACTGCTTTCCTAAATATGTTTCTGATTTACCTAGCATTTCTTCTACGAGAACAACTTGAGATGGGGTCGGGGACGAACCCTGAACTTTAGGGCAGGATGGACGAGAGGGTTTTGACCCCAGAGCCTCGGGAGCTGCGCGTCCAGATCTGGCTGGACCCTCGGAGAGAGGCGCGCATGCACTGCGACCCGGGCGCTGGCAGGCGGGGTCTCCCTTTCGGGCGCGGGGCCCCTGTTCTGCGGCTCCTGGGGACGAGGGGGACCGGGGGGGCCTGACAGCCACCCTGGAGAGTCACGGGGGAGGCGACCTCAGGAGCCCGAGCGCACGCGGGGTTTGGGGGGGCGGAGACCGCTCCGAGCTGGGGTCCTCGAGGGGCTGTCTCCGCGACGTCTGCGCGGCGGCGGCGAGATTCTGTTTTGAAGACCAGGAAAAAAAAAAAAAAAAAAGAATCCCCTGCTGCTGCCTGGGGAGAGGGCTCAGTCACACTCCTCCAGCTGGAAGCCGCTTGTGTTGGAGCCTCCTGGGATTGGCAGAGTTAAAATGCTTTAACCCAGGATGCCTTGGGCCTTTTGTTCAGCCCTGACAATGGAGCTGGGCGGAGGGGGCTGGGAAGGCAAGGAGCTGGGTCGAGATGCATCCACGGGGCGGGGGTCTGGAGAAGCCTGTGCTCTGTCACTAAGTGGCTAAAGGCAAATTAGTCGCCCGTGAGCGTGTGTGTGTGTGTGTGTGTGTGTGTGTGTGTGTGTGTGCGTGCGTGTGTGCGCCCGTGCGTGCGTGCTCTGCTGTCCTGCGCACCAGCTCATACATATGTGGGAGTGCCTTCTGTGCGCCTAGCAAGTTCTTCATTGTCTAGGGAGAACTTCCAAAATCGGGAACTTGATATTGGTCCCTGAAAGGTTGGGTAATGGCTTTTTCTTGCATCCGAAATCAGAGGGGATCAATCTCTGGCTCCCCTGGGCTCCCAGACTCTTCTAGATGTCTTTGTCTTCTAAAATCCCGTGCTCTTGTGGGAGAGCGCTTAGTTAAGGACGCAGAAATGCATACTCTTCCACCACATTACTCATCCTAAAGCCTTGTCTTTGAACCCTGTCCTCAGCAGCACCTGCTAACTCAGTGGACTTGGAGGGAGCCGGTTGAAGCACTCCTCATGTGGAATACCCCAGCCCTGTCTTGCAAATTATCTCCTGTCCTGTGCTGTCCCGTCCCAGTCCTGTCCCGTCCTGTGAATTATCATGTACCCTGAGCTCTCCAGCTTCCTTCCTCCAGCCCTGCGCTTGGTGTCCTGGGACCCTTGCCACGACTTCTGTCTCCAGTCTGGCACTGTCAGTCAGGCTGGTGGACTGAGAGTATCTTATAGGCAAGGTTTATTACTGACTTGGACGACATCAGAGACCAAGACAAATCCTTAAAGGGTTTGATGTGTTTGCTTTTGTAGTGCTGGGGCTAGAACCCAGGGCACAGCACATGCGAAGAGGGTGCTCTCCGCCCGAGCCACATGCCCAGGAGTTTCACGAGAAATACCAGTGTGGATCCACAGTCAAATAGTGTCATCTGTTGCTAAGTGCCCTCAGGAGGCTAAGCTAGACTAATGTGATGGGAGGGAAGGCACTGATGAGTGCCGCTTTGTTGAGCCAGAGAAGGCCTCCTTGGGGAGGTGACATGGGACACCTTATGGGCAGAAAGAAGCAGATACATGAAGATCTGGGGAAGGCGCTCCAGGCAGCAGAATAGGAGGGCCAAACACTGGGGCAGGAACATGCTTGTTACATTCAAGAGATGCCACGAAGGCCAATGACAAGAGCAAACAAGGAAAGCAGCGGTGCTGTGGGGACACAGCAGCCGCGCAGGGTCTGCGTGCCTAGGGACCAAGGTGAGGAGTGGGGTTTACGTGACTGCAGTCAGAGAGCAGAGGTTATCATCCTTTAGAAAGATCCCTCCAAGGCTGGAGGTAGCTCGGTGGTGCAGTGCCTGCCTGGCAAGCACAGGGTCCTGAGTTCGATTCCTAGTATCCCTGTAGCTATTGCACAGAGCATGGCATAGAAGCCAAAGGAAAGAGTTAGGATGCTATTGCAGAAATCCTGGCAAGAGGTGATAAAAAGCCGCCATCTAGGGTGGACCAATTTTGAAGGTGGTATAGATGAGCCATGGAATGTCTGACCTTTGAGAAGGGAGAATGGAGGATAGCACCTATATTTTTAGGTTGGCTGGGTGGATCAGTGCCCACACCAGGGGTGGGAGGCGGATCAGTAGTTTTGTCAGAGCCATGCTAAGGCCTATTGGACATCAGCAAATGTGTGTAGGCAGCTTGATGTCTAGAGTTCAGGGCAAATCACCACTGGAAGTTACTTGGAGAACCAGTAGGCGGATGGTGTTCACATGAGTGGGCCTGGATGTTTTCACTTAGGGAGAGAATGAAGATAAGAAAGTAGCAGAGAGCTGAGGCTGAGTCAGTCCAGCTTTCAGAGATCTGCTAGAGGAAAAATCACCAAAGTCCACCAGACAGCTCAGCAGTTGAAGCACCTGCTTAGGCAGACCCAGGGATTGGAGTTCTATCCTCCCCGCACCATGCTGTGTCAGCCCTGCCCCCAGGGCACACTGAGATGGCATTTGAGACTCGGTGTGGTGGCATGGCCCTGCAATTCCAGCACTCAGGAGGCTGAAAACAGGAGGAGCACTACAAGTCCGATCTATGTAGTAAGACCCTATAGACCCTGTACTAATACGTACAATGTTCAGCAAAGTAGAATGAGAAAATTGTGGTGAAAATTCCAGAGCAATGGAAGTATTTGGAGGGGGCCATATTGCTGTGTTAATGCTGGGTAACAACCAGGAAACTCCCAATGGGTAGCAGCCAGGATTCTAAGTGTGCGTCTGTGGGTCAGCCGAGGGTTGGCTGGTGGGGCTGACCTTGGCTGGGCAGCTCCAGCATGCAGCCTGCTCCTCCAACACATGCTGCTCTCCCCACACCAGCGGCCCAGCTGGGGCACATTTTCTTCCCATGGGGACCAAAGGCAGACAGGTAAGAGGAAATCCAGAATGCCTCCCAAAACCCAGCCTTGGAATTGGAACCATGCTACTTGCTGTTGGAGTCCCTGGGTCAGAACAAGTCACGCAGCTAAACCCAAAGTCAAAGGCAATAAAATACACTGTACCCCTAGTAGGTATAGGCCGCTGGCATCCTTGATAAGAATGATTCCAACAGAAAGGTGTGTTGGGGGGGGGGTTGGAGTGGGCAGAGGAGAGAATGGAGGTGCCAAGTGAAGGTGTCAGCACAGGGCCAAGGCTCCCCAACCTCCAGTCTGCAGGGGGCAGGGAGTGGTGCAGCGGCCCGCAGAGGGCACAGGGCCAAGCCTTGTATGCGTTCATGTGTAGGGCAACGAAGCCCTATTTTACTTTAGTGGGAAGAATCGAGTGGAGAAGAAGAAAATAAGCAATGCATGAGAGAAAAGGGATTTGTGGGCTGGTGAGAGGGGACCAAGCGCAGTGGAGAGACAGAGCCAGGTCCCAGGTGGCCAGGGAATGCGAAGCTCAGGGCGTTCTTGTGGATCTGGTGGGAGGGAGATAAAGTAGTTGGATGGTTTTCTCTGGAAAAGGTAGTCTGAGGTTAGACCAAGAGTGAAAGAAGAAAGGATAACGAAAATACATGAAGAATAGAGAAAGTTTGAAATAGTTGTGCTGTGGTGAAGGCAAAGGAAATCTCTCCCTCTCTGCTCTTTTAGGGAACAGTCTATAGGGTGGGTGCTCAGGGTCTCTCTACTAGATCGGACTCTTAGCAATCCACCTGTTTACAGCCTCCCAGGAGCAAGATTATGGGGTGCACCACCACCCAGGCTCAATTGCCTTCTCAGAGTGCCCCAGGGGTGGGGGCAGGGCCAACACCCCAGGTCCAAGGATAGAACCCCTGGCCCCTGCATTGGGCTTGCAAGCACTTTAGTCCTCTGAGCTATTTGGCCAGCATGGGAATTCTCTAAGAAGTCATAGCAGGATGTCCCAGCAGCAGTTCCAATGCCCATTTGGAATTTATAGCTATAAAATTGAAGCCAGCCCATCCAGAGTAGCTGGATGACTTTCTTTAGTAGTGTTCAGCCCCTTGGGCACACGCGTGAAGTAAATAGTTTGATTTAACCACAGCGGGGATGTCAACCAGTGAGTATGGCGGGGAGAGACCAGAGCAAGAAGGATAAGAGCTTTTGCCGGGGACATTTTGCATGCTAGCCCGTGGAATCTCAGCTGCAGGGAAGGGAGACCTACTTGGACTGAAGGCTCAGGTGGGAGGAAAATGGGTTGGAGTGAGGGTGGATGGTGGGGTCTTTTGGTCTGAGCTTTTCGAAGTGGAATAGACATTCATAGTGCCTAGATTTAGGGTATGGCCAGAGGCTGGAGTAGGGCAGGAGGAACATACAGCTAGGGCTAAGGAATGCAAGAGGCTGAGAGGCCAGGGATTGGGGGTGGCTGTCAACACAGATATGGAGGTCATCAAAAATCATGATAAAGGAGGAGGAGGAGCCCAAAGCTGCAAATCATCAAGAGAGAAAGAAACTGCTCCAAGAGGGTGGCAGAGGACACAAGGGAGAGGGGCAGTGGCTGGCACGGTCCTGACAGCATGCATTCCGAGGGGGCAGGGGCTTGTTTCTTTTTAATTATTTTTACTTTTGTATTTTATTTTGTGCAACTCTGGGGCTTGGGCCCAGAGCTTTGGGCATGTTAGGTAAGCACTGTACTAATGAACTACATATTTAGTCTTTAAATTTGACACAGGATTTTGCTACATTGCCCAGGCTGGCTTCAAACTTGCCAGGTCTCCTGCCTCAGTCTCCTGAGTAGCTGGCTCTGTGGGTATGTGCCACTGCACCTAGCTTTTTTTTTTTTTTTTTTTTTTTTTTTTGAGATGAGGTCTTGCTATGCTGGTCTTTTTTTTGCCTTTTTGAGACAGGGTCTTGCTATGCAGTTGAGGCTGGTCCTGAGCTCACTTTTGTAGCCCAGGCTGGTCTCGAACTCGCACCGATCCTCCTGCCTCAGCCTCCCGAGTGCTAGGATTACAGGCATGTGCCACCATGCCCGGCTGCTATGCTGGTCTTATAGGCATATGCCCAACTGTATTATTTGCTCACATTTTAAAAAAATTTAAATAGTGGCCTCATATGTAAAATAAATAGTGGCTTGGCATGGTGGTGCCTGCCTGTAATTCCAGCACTCGAGGAGGCTGAGGCAGGAGGAATGAAAGTTCCTGAGACAATCCCGGGCAATTTAGTGACTTAGTTAAACCATGTCTCAAAATGAAAAATGCAAAAAGGCTACAGATGTGGCTCAGAGGGCAGGCCCTGGGTTCAATCCCCAGCACTACAAAAGCAGAGCATTTACTCTTCAGAGTACTCTTACAGCACAGTTGAGCAGACGTTACAAAGACGCTGTTCCTACCAGCTGCATCCCCACAGGGTGACAGAAGTGTCACAACCAGTGACCCTCCATGGTGCCATCGTTGCTGCCGGGGACCACTCTTCACCTAAGGTGCTGTGAGGGGGGGTGGTTGGGCAAATGCGACATGGCACACGCGTCACCACCGCACAACCCTAGGAAATAGTTTCACTGCCCAGGGAACTGGGTACTTTAGGAAAAAGAAGAGTTTGGAAACTTTAGCAGAGAATGAGGGGGCCATCTCCTGGGCCTGAGGGGCCTTGCCTGGGGGAGCCTCAATTGGAGAGGGCCAAGAGGATTGCAGTGTCCTTAGGTGGGACAGTTGGGGTTCAGGGAAAGTGCAGTCCTAGTGGTCCACAGACGTGAGCTAGTGCAGCCACCCTGAACCACTGCTCGGGTGGATGGGACACCCCCATGCATGCCGGGTCACCCTTCACCACCCAGCATGCCCCTCCTGTGCCGTACCCCTTTCCTCTCCTCTCTCCCTCTCCTCCTGTGGATGGCTGGTGGCCTGGAACTTCGGCCTGAGAGCACAGGGGGCTCATGGCACTGCCCACTGGGTGGGAGCTGGGGTAGGCCCAAGCCGGGTGCCCAGTGTCCCCAGCTCTGACTCCCACCCCCTGGTGATCTGCCATGCTCCCTGGCCTCCACTACGACTCCATCGTTTTCCAAGAGTTGGAGCAGCCCAGAATCTCCGAGCCTCGGTTTTCCCTCCGCAGCAGCTGTCCACCTCTGAGTGGAGGTGAGGCAAGGGTGGACGATATGACCTTCCCCTTGTTGCCCAGGGCACAATGGCTGCCTGCTGGGAAGTGCGGTTTCTCCTACCCACCCTCCAGGCAGTTCTCTGGATCAGACAGCAGCTGGCTAGGCGCCTCGCCTTCCCTGTCATCGGGAGGCATTTCCTGCAGCTCTCTCCCTGCCAGAGCAGAGATCAGCTGGCTGGCAAACCTGGGAAGGAGCTGGCACTGAGCTCTGGCCAGCAGGGCAGGTGGGCTGAAGGCCTCTCCCTACCTGTGCTATCTCCTGCAGACTTCCTACAGGGCAAGAAGCTCACAGCCAATCCCCTTCCTTTCCTGAAAGGTTACAGCTGCACCCTCCCCACAGCCTGACCCTCCACGAGCTCCAAATTCCCAAGCAAAGGCGAGCTTGGGAAAGGCATTACTGTTCTGAAGAAGAGGGAAGCGGGGGCGTCTTTGCCAGGCTGCATTGTTAAACATCCACAGACTCCCTCTCCCCATGACGGCAGGAAGTGGTCACCTATGGCGATGCGGCTGCACTGTGAGTTCCGGAGTCCTTTGTGTCCATGTCCATGTCCTGAACAGGGTCTCATCTGGCAGCTGCCCCCCTTGTAACAATGACAGTTGCACGTTCCCAGGGGGCACTGCCGCCCCTGACTTTGGGCTGAAGTAAATCCAGGGCGCAGGGCTCAGGTCAGGAGCTTCAGCATGAAGGCACAAAGGGCCTCCTCTGCGGCCTGCCGAGCAGGAGGGGGTGGACTGATTGGCCCAGGCTGTCACTTGGTACAGGGCCGGGCAGCTGCAAATGAAACACAGGCCCAGAAGGCTCAGACAGGCATTCAATCTTTCCCGGTGCCAAGAAATCCTCGCTAGAAACTTGACTATGGAGCTCGGAAAGGCACTGCGAAATACCTGAAACCAGGCAAGACCCCCGGTAGTGTTGGACTCCTGAGAAACCAGGAGCTGAGCCAAAAGCTTTTTCCTTGCCTGGCCTACACACAAAAGCGAGACTGGCCAGAGAGGACCCAGGGGAGGTGGTAGAGCAGCTGGGAGGGACCCTCAGGAAGGGTAAGCAGGCATTAAAAAACACCCCAGAGTTCTGGCACCATGAGTCTGCAGAGGGGGGCACCCACTCAGCTCCACGCACAGCCCAGGCTGCTCAGGCTTGCCAGGGGCACCCAGCAAGGGAGGCTATGGAAGCGCCAGCGTGGCAGTGCGAGGTCAGCAGCACCCCAGCAGCCAGGCTGCAGGGGCCAGCTTTCGATGGAGGAAGGGGAGTTTCAGGAAGCTGTTGACCGTGGGGGCCCCTACCCGTTACCACCACTGCCACTGTGGAGGGTTTGTCCTTGGCCTCCAGCACAAGCCCAGGCCTAGGGCCAGGCTGCTTTATTATTTTATTTTTTGATGCTAGGGGTTAAATTCACATAGTGCGCTCACACTCTGCCGTGGAGCGGCAGCCCCCACCCCGTGCATGCATTATTTTACATGAATTTGCACAGTGGCATCGGTGGGATTCATAGGCCTGTAAAGGGATGGTCTTGTGTTTTGTGCAGGAAGATTACTTCCTAAGATTTCTAAACGTAAAGAAAAAAGAAAAAAAATATCCTTTGTTGGGATAGATTCGGTATCTCACAGCTCTCTATCTTCACTAGATCTTGAAGAAAAAAAAAAAAAAAGAAAGAAAGAAAGAAAAAAGAAAAATATCCCTCAGTATAATGGCTTCTTCTCTAAAAATAAACAGGGAAGTTTCTTTGTGAATATAGAAGTGGAACATGCTCTATAAAAAGAAATCCAGATAAACTCTAAAGTAGAAAGCAAAAATCATAGAGCACCCATCTCCCTCCTAATCCTGATGTGATTTTTATGTGCTCTGTTTTCTGTACATACAGAACTTTTTTTGAAATTATTAAAATAAAAGGCTGGGATTGAAGCTCAGTGGTTAGAGGGCCTCTTTACCATGCGCACTGCCAAAAAGTAAAAAACCAAAAACCACCATAAAACATTTAACAGGAACCTTCTCTCTGCTCCTGCCCATTGAAGGCAATCCTGGCCTGGCCTATCTGGCTTCCCCTCCACCTTTGTTCCTGGAGAGAGGAAGCCGCAGGACCTTCCCAGGAGAGCCGGCTGCTGGTGCTCCATGATACAGGAGCGGATGTGACCAGGAAGCTGCCAGGTGTCCCCAAAGCCAGCGACTCTGTGCAGTGGAGTTTTCAGCCTGAACCACCTTGGAGCTTGGGGTGGGTCTGGGGATTGCCAGGCAATCAGGAGGAGCAAGGGGCTTCTGAGGTGTGCCAAGGGGATCGTGACTCTGAGCCCCTGGAATTCTTCCAGAGATGAGATTAACTTGTAGCATTCATTTTGTATTAATTTTGGTCAATAAGATTTATAAAAGCTGTCTTTCTTTTTATTCTTTCAGTGCTGGGAATTGAACCCAGGGCCTTGCACTTCGTCGGTAAATATTCGACCTCCGAGTTCCATTCCCAGCCTAAATATTTTCTGCCTGTCTGTCTGTCTATCTATCTATCTATCTATCTATCTATCTATCTATCTATCTATTACTATTATTTATCTATTTAATATAAGGTCTCACTATGCAGCTTGGACTCATGGTGATCCTCCTGTCTCAGCCTCCCTAGTGCTGAGATTATAGGCATGCACCATTACGCTCAGTTTTGGGGCTGGCATGGCATGCAATACCAGAGATCGAACTTGGGTCCTTGAGCTTGCCAGGCAGGTGCTTAGACTGCTGAGCTATCTCCACAGCCCCCACTTATTATTCGAGATACTGAAGATTGAGCTCATGGCCTTCTCTAGCTCCCCACCCTCTTTGCTTTTTAATTTTCATACAGGGTCTTGCTGAATTGTCTGAGTAGGATTTGAATTTGTGACCTTTCCGCCTCAGCATGAGTGCTGGGATTATGAGAATGTGCCATTGTACCGACTAAGACTGTTTCCTAAAGACGGAATCACTCTGTATTTGCTTTTTGATTTTTTTTTTTTTTTTTTTTTTTTTTTTTTTTTTTTTTTTTTTTTTTTTTTTTTTTTTTTTTTTTTTTTTTTTTTTTTTTTTTTTTTTTTTTTTTTTTTTTTTTTTTTTTTTTTTTTTTTTTTTTTTTTTTTTTGAGATAGGGTCTTGCTATGTAGTCGACTCTGGCCTTGAAATTACTACATGGTCCTGACTGGCCTTAGACTTTTGGGGAACCTCCTGTCTCAGTCCGCCACCCACTGCTGGAACTACAGATGTGTACCGTGACACCTGGCTTGATTGCATTTATGAGTTTATTAAAATATATCATTGGAGCACGCCTATAATCCCAGCACTCGGGAGGCTGAGGCAGGAGGATTGGTGCGAGTTCGAGACCAACCTGGACTACAAAAGTGAGCTCAAGGCCAGCCTCAACTGCATAGCGAGACCCTGTCTCAGAAAAGACACACACACACACACACACACACACACAAAAAAAAAATATATATATATATATATATATATATAATTGGATAAAAATATGTCAATTTGATAGGAGAATCAAGACATATCAATTTGATAAAAAATATGTTTGTTAAAAGGTCTATGAACAGCCAGGTAGGGTGGCATGCCTATAATACCTGAGGCGGTATTCTTGCCTCATTCTCGGAGGTGCTTGGATCATGGGAAAAAAATGTCACATCTGGTTTAGATTCTATTTTTTAAGCACTGAAGCGTTGCTTTTCATTGGGATAAAATTCATGCCAAACAAAACTTACCATTTCACCACCCCAAAGGAAACCCCATGCCCATTAAGCGATGACTTTCTATTTCTCTTTGCCCTCAATTCCTGGCATCTACTGATGTCTCTACAGCTTTACCTGTTTTGAGAATTTCATAAAAATGAAGCTATTACATGGCCTTTTGTGTCTGTCTTCTTTAATCTAGCATGGTATTCTCAAGGTTCACCCATGTTGTAGAATGTTTAAATACTACATTCCTTTTTAGGGCTGAGTACTATTCCAAACATGGATATACCACCTTCGCCCATTATGACTAATGTTCCTGTGGACACTCATGTATGAGTATTTGTTTGAATACCAGCTTTCAGTTATGCTGGGTATGTAAGAGTGGGGTGGCTGGCTCACCGGGCAATTCTGCACCTCCATATTCCTCTTCTGGCATAGGTTAGCAGGAAGTGGGGTTTTGTCCTGGGGAACAGAAGAACCCTGCCTTACTTAGGCTTTAAAAGAAGAGTCAGGGGCCCGGCAGGATGGCTCAGTGGTCTAAAGCGCCTGTTTGGGAAAGCTTGGGCGGCTTCAGGGACCGCAGTTCGATCCCCGGCACCACATGCTGTGCCAGCCCTGCCCTCGGGGCAAGCTGAGCCGGCCATAAAAATGAGTGAATAAACAAAGGTTCTGAAACAAGAAAAAATAAAATAAAATAAAAATTCTTAAAAAAAAAAAAAGAGTCAACACAGCCAATAGGAGGAACAGCAAGGAACTCCTGTGGAAGTGGGCGAGCAGCCCCAGACAAAGAATGGGAGCCACGCAGGCAGATGTGTTTCCATGCAAGGGGCAGAGCTTCAGGGTGGAAGGCCAGGGAGAGGAGGAGGCTGGGAGCCTGTCTGTGTGAAGGTGCCCCCTCTTGGGCTCTTCTTCTTCCTTCCCTTCCTGCAGCCTCTGTGGAGTCAGCCCAGCCGGTCGCTCTCCCACCTCAGTGAGGCCAGCTCTATGCCCCTCTGTGCCTCCCCTCTGGGGACTGGCTTTCTGGGAGTCAGAGTTGGCCCTCCGGTCTGGCCAGCTGCAGGGCGCCTGGGCTGCGGACAGGGTGGAGCCCGATCCCGCTCTGCGTGGGAGTTCCTGGGCCCTTGCCCCCCGCTCGCCCCTGCCGCCCTATTCCTGGTGCTCTTGGTCCACTGTGAGGAACGAACCAGGCCATCTGTGATCCGTGCCTCCACTTGGTCTGCTTGGCCTCGGGCTGAGGCTCTTCGTGGGGTCCAGGGTCTCGCTGTCGATGAGCTGTGGGTGGAAAGGGGTCCCCTTTCGTTCTCTCTGGGGTGAGCACCATGTGTGCTGAGCTGGGTCGTGTCCAGGGAGGTGGGTGAGACCCTAGCGGGTTCCTGGAGAAGGCGTGGGAGTGGAAAGGAAAGCGGACAAAGTTGTAATGCTGAGAAAGTTTGGATCTCCTCACCAAGCACTTATTTACTCAGCATAATGTTTGTCTTAAGGCTTTAATCAAAGCAAGCCCCTCGCACGTCTGAGTCGCCAAGGCCTCTGCCAACAGTCAGGGCCAAGCTGCCAGCCTGATGGGTGCGCCACCTGGAAGTGGGTGCTCTGGCCCCGCCGAGCCTCCGGGTGACAGAGTCTGGCCAGAGACCCTGGCCCAACACCGTCTGAATGTCAGGCCCACTTCATTTGTGCAGGGGGCTCAATGTCTACTGTGACAGCCCCTGCCTGGAGTCCCAGTCCATCAGAAGGGTAAAGATGGGCCAGGGAGATAGCTCAGGGGGGAGAAGAGGAGGAGGAGGGGAAGTGGGAGGGGGGAGATGGA
>PVJA010029385.1:0-26707 GCA_004027025.1 Myocastor coypus
TTAAGCTGTCAGAACACAGTGGATCTCTGCTTGAGTCCATCACCCTTCCCGCCCTGAGCTTGCTGTGGCCCCACCTGTGTTCCCATTCCAGGTCTGATTAGCCCAGAAGGACTTGCTATCGACCACTTCCGGAGAACCATGTACTGGACGGACAGCGGCCTGGATAAGATAGAGAGGGCCAGGCTGGATGGCTCTCAGCGCAAGGTTCTCTTCCACACGGACCTGGTGAACCCCCGAGCCATCACTGTGGATCCGATCCGAGGGTCAGCTGGGTTTCTCTTCTTTTCCCACAGATTCCAATTTCAAGCTTGTGGGTCTTAAATGCAGTGCAGGGGGGGGGGAATAAAAGGTCCAAGGTGCTGATCTAGCACATGTGGATTGAGGACCTACTGAACCTCAGCCACTATTCCAGGGAGACAGGGTATGTTCTTTCACAGAGTTTACAGTCTGTTAGGAGAAAAGAAAACTGAACTGAGACTCATACTTGGCTGTGATGTGAGACTTGAAATGGTGTGATAAGAGGCATGGGGCCTATCTGGATCAGACAGTCAGGAAGGACCTCGGGAGAAGCCCTGACAGAGGAAGCGCGTCTGCAGCATCCTTGGAGACTGTGCCGTTCACCCACAGCAGCTTTTCCTTCTGCTGTACTTAGGACTGAGACACCAAAGCTCAGATGTGGGGCATAGTATTTTCTGGCCTGGTTTTTGTTTTTCTTTCTTTTTTTTTTGCAGAACCAGGGATTGAACTCAGGCCCTTGCACTTGCCAGGCATGGCCTGGTTTTTCACTTGAAAGTCAACCTGGTCCTGCAAAAAAAGAAAGAAAGAAAGAAAGAAAGAAAGAAAGAAAGAAAGAAAGAAAGAAAGAAAGAAAGAAAGAAAGAAAGAAAGAAAGAAAGAGGAAGAAAGAAAGGAAGGAAGAAAGAAAGAAAGTCAAGATAAAATGAGTAAGACTTGGGTCAGTGAAACAGGGAAGATTTTCATATTTAACAAGCTCTCTTATTTAAACAGAATTTCTACCCAGAGGAATTCTGGGGAATCCTTCAAATCAGTAAAGAAAATCTTCAACAAAGTGGTTCTTTCTTTTTTCTTTTTGAGACAGGGTCTTGGTATGCAGTTCAGGCTGGCCTTGAGCTCACTTTTGTAGCTCAGGCTGGTCTCAAACTTGCACCAATCTTCCTGCCTCAGCCTCCCGAATGCTGGAACAAAGTGGTTCTTGACTTCAGATACCAAGCACAGAGCCTCATGGTGGCTCTTAACTTTGGGTTCTACACCTGGGTGAGGTCTAGCCTTCTCTATCCGGCTCACTTGGCTATAAGAACCTCTCAAAGAGCCTAGAGTAGGCTTGCCTTTCTGCCACTCAGGGGGCCTATTAGTTCTGGTGTCTGGCCTAAAACCAGGGAGGGCTGCCCTGGCCATGTGCTTCATCGGTGAGAGGAAAAGGCATATTTTATTTTTTTAATATTTTATTTTATTAAACCTTATTTATTTGTGTGATGGCCGGCTCAGCCTGCCCTGGGGGTAGGGCTGGTGCAGCATGTAGTGCTGGGGATCAAACCGAGGTCCCTACGGTTGCCTAAGCTTGCCTAAGCAGGCGCTTTAGACCACAGAGCCATCTCGCTGGCCTCAAAACTAATTTCTTTCTTTCTTTTTTTTTTTTCTTGAGACAGGGTCTCACTATGCAGTTCATAGTTCAGGCTGGCCTTGATCTCACTTTTGTAGCTCAGGCTGATCTCAAACTTGCACCAGTCCTCCTGCATCAGCCTCCCAAATGGAAAAGGCATATTTTAAAGCTGAAATCCAGATCACAGCCATGAGTTTAGAATAAAAAGAGCATGTGCAAAGCCCCAAGTTCAAATCCCAGATGCACCCAGAAAGATGAAAGTAGAACAACTTTGTTCCTTATCAAGACAGCAAACAGTAACACTGAAGGGCAGATAGAACACATATAAGTAAGTCTTCTGTGACGGTTCAAGCACCTAGTTGTGAAGTCTTCCTGTGTATTTCTCTTCCTATAGATCCTACCTTTTCCCTTAAACAAGCCATGAGTAACAAGCCTTAGGATTTGGGTCTATATGAGCTTGCTCAAGACAGTTTTCAGTTCTCAGATAATTCTGGGATGGGGACAGGTAAATGATAAAACAGTGATAGGCGCACTCCACCCTATGGTTGCTTCTGCCTTAGTACAGAGCAGAAAGGGCTTTCTCACGTCTGGTGTAAGCCTTCCTCAGTCCTGTAGTGGGCAGATCTGGCAGAACTGCAGAGCAACCTCGAGAGCTCCTCTCCCTCCCACCCCTCTCTGGTTTTCTCTGTAGTTGATCTGACACCTCCTAAGCATCCACTGCTTGCATAAAACACTCTGGTTAAAGGTGCTTTCAACGTTTATCTACTCAAACTAGCAATCTATGTCCTTAATATAATGCATTTCCAATTAACAAGACCATGCATTCTAGATGTTAAAAGAGTATTTTGCCCTTTTTATCCTTTGCACTTATTTATTTTATCCTTTGCACTTTTAAACAAGGCATTTAAAACATCAATCACTCACCCAATATCCACCTGGGGCCAGGGAGGTTCTCCATTAACAGATGCCACACAGTGATTGCTGGAAGATTTCTCCCTCAGACTTCTGGACCAAGTTACATGGTTTCTAAAACTGACATCCCCCCAAGAAACTTTATTTAAGTTTTAAGCCCAAGATCCAATTCAAGATTTTAACCAATTTAAGGGCATCTGTGCAGTTGAATCACAAGTATCTCAGAGGCAAGGATTTTGACAGGGCTTTAAAACGATGACTTCTTCCATACAATTGGAAGTAGCAGAAAAGCTTGCACTGCAGGCAAAAATACAATATGGCTATGTATGAGCTACCAACTCATACTAATGTATGAGTTATGCACCGACTCTTGGTGGTGTAAGAGGACAAATGCTATCTCACTTTGTGAGAGTCAGCAGGCTGGGTTCTGCTTATTGAACGCCTGTAACTTCTCACAAGGAAGCAGCCAAGGCCCTGGTCAAGCAGGGGCACCTCAGAGCTCAGCAGGGCAGGGCTACTTCTACGCAGAGTGCTATTGCAGGCCTCCTGTCCTGGGACCGAGGATTCCTGGGCACATGAGCACCTTGTCTCTGTAGGGAGCTTGCAGTGAGGCAATCAGCTTTTCAGTGGGAGCAGAGAGGGTACAGAGCCACTGGAGCCTAATGTTGGAAGTGATGTCCCTTAGTTGGTGCCACACTCTACTCACAAGAAGGAATATAGTAAATCTAGCCCAGACTCAAGGGCATTACTTAAGGCTGAGTGGACCTGCAGGTGGAAACTGATGAGGTAGCTACTGTGGATGCATGGCTTTGTATGGGGCAAGGGGGAGGGGGAGGAGGCTCAGGATGGAACCCAGGGCTGCCTGTTAGGCAAAGGCTGTCCCACTGAGCTGCACCACCCACCTCCTGAGTAACAGCTGTCATACTATCTGGATTTTTAAAAATTTACCTACAGCCACTTATACTGGACCGACTGGAACAGAGAAGCTCCTAAAATTGAAACATCATCTTTAGATGGAGAAGACAGAAGAATTTTGGTCAATAAAGACATTGGGTTACCCAATGGGTTAACCTTTGACCCCTTCTCCAAACTCCTGTGCTGGGCAGATGCAGGTAACACTGATCAAATGCATTACAGTGGGTCTGAAGACAGTGTTTACCATAAAACCAAATTCTACCTTCTAGGTCCTGATTTAAGTTTATGCCTATACAGCAAATCTATTTATCTGTAAAGTCAGAAAGAACAATTTTGTAATGATGCTAATACATTTTTAAATTTTACCTATTTATCAGAGACGGGGTCTCACTACGCTGTTTGGACTTGCAGTGATCCTATTTCAGCCTCCCCAGGCATGCATCACCCACACCCTGTTCCTAGGCCAGTGTGGCATGCAGTACTGGAGATCAAACTCCAGTCCTGTTTCTGCTAGGCAGGCGCTTAAGAGTTATCTCCCCGGCTTGATTCTTCCAACTTCGGGAACTGGAGTAAGGGGAGGCTGAATCTAGCACGAAGTCACACTGCTCACCAGCCCCAATGTGAATGCTCAGTATACTTGCATTTAAAAGAATGTTGGTCATGGTCCCATTTACAAATTCAATAAAGTGGTTATTTTGTCTTTTGGGCCAGTATTGTAAATATTACTGACAGTCCTTATGTTGCTGAGGACATTTTTGAGGAGCAATGTCAGACTACCTTAAAATACACTTAACACCCAGGCTTATTTTTGTTGTGTGCTTTTCATTCTAATGGAAACACTCAGAAACACTTTTGTTTGTGAACACTTTGGTTTGGCAAAATTGTTTTGGTTGGTGAATTCTATATCAGGTGATAAATAGGACTGTGGCCATCTTTTCCAGAATCCTGGAACAAATTAAGGTTGTGCATTGAGGCACCTCTCTAACTGAAAAGATACTGTGTTTGATTCTAATGAACATGAACGTCCATTCTTGAATTTATAATAAAAAGGCATACAATACATGCCACTTATGACACAACTATCCAAGTAGTTTTTGAAGTATTTGAAATTAAATTTATAAATGTCAGAATTGGAAACACTTGCTTAGCAATGTGAAATTTTCAAGATTGCTTCCTTTATACTGAAAAATGGCTATTATAGCTGCTTTTATTTTTTACCTAGAAAATATTTTCTTAATCAAAGATTTTAAGATTGTATTGGCTGTTACATATTGCTTTAGAAAGGGTATTTACCCAGATGTTTATGACAATTTAAAAGCTCAAGCTTGAAATTTTAATTCTTTGGGGGGGAGATGTCCTGACATTGAAACTGAGAACCTTGTGCTTGCCAAACAGGTGCTATGCTCAGCTGTATCCTTGGCCCCCAATTTATACTCTAAAAATACTTTAGTATCAACTTTGCAAGAAACCTAGTCAGACTTCAGCAGATGTAATCTTCTAACAAAGAATTAAGTTTGAATTTTATTAAAAACTAGAATGCTACTGAACTACAGGTTAATACTAGAACAGATTACAGTGTGGCTAGAATGGCCATGAAATGTCTTGATTTTGCCTTTGTTGCCCTGAGAATCTCCCACTAGCAGTTTTGGCACTGCAGCAAGGTTCTGTTTTCTCCACGGCTCTCCCCTGCCCCCCCAAAAGGAACCAAGAAACTGGAATGTACACTACCTGACGGAACTGGACGGCACACCATCCAAAACAACCTCAACTACCCATTCAGCATTGTCAGCTATGCAGATCACTTCTACCACACGGACTGGAGGAGGTGAGTTGGGCAAGCTGCGCTCAAAGGCACATGCCTGGGGCAGCAAAGCCGACTCAGGCATGAGGCGCTCTGCAGAGATTCGTTTTGTTACCAGTGTATCAGGCCTTTCACTACTACTTTGGAATCATGTATATCCTGTATTTTACCCAGAAGTTTAAGTGTTATCCACAGGTAGCTGAAAGGGACAAAGCTTTTTGATTAAAAAAAAAAAAAAGGAAGCAGTTTTCTAAATCTATTCTTCAAATAAGAATGTACTCAATTGATGATTGGTATCATGAAGTACATTATCTAGGTAAAAGATTTGAGGTTTTTTTTTTGTTTTTTTTTTTTTTGTAGCCCTGAGGAGGTCTTGGGTCCGTGTTAATGTTAATAGTATTAACAGTTTGCATCTCCCAAGTCAGCCTCAACCTCAGGGGGTAAATAGCAATATGGACTTTAGGGAGATCAAAAACAACTATTTAGCCTACGTCTCTAATGAAGGTCTGAAGAATACTTTGAGAAGAAATCAGAAATTCTATCTATGTCCTTCTACCTGTTCCCTACAATTAATTGGTTTGCCCTGAGCTCAAGCATCAGTTAACAGGTGCTCCTGCAAGCAGCTAGACTGCAGCCAACTGAAACCAAGAGCTCTGTCTGCAGCGTGGTACCAGGGCTGCCACTGTAGTCTCTAGTGAGTAGTTTTCTATGAGGTCAAACTCTTGGCTAAAATGATTTTAAAAATGTACTTCAGAAGGTCAGCAGAGATACTTCTCTACTGAGACTTTTAGGTTGTATCTTTTATTTAGCAGTGATTCATTTTCCATGGATTCTCTCTGGCTTTCTCTTACCAGGGATGGTGTTATATCAGTAAATAAAGAGAGCGGCCAGTTTACTGATGAGTATCTCCCAGAGCAGCGATCTCACCTCTATGGGATAACTGCAGTCTATCCCTACTGCCCACCAGGTAAACAGATACACTTTGCAAATCACCTGTGGATTACCAAGCGGGGTCCAAAGGGAGACCATACTGACTCATGCTGTGCTGCTCATGACTTCGCTACCACTATCCTCTTTTGCTACTGAGCTTAATACACACGAAATAAAAGACTTGTTTCAACTTCGCTCTCTTCCCTCACAGGAAGAAAATGAATTCCACAATATAAAGGACCTGATGTTTACAACCAAAATCTTGACCCTGAAGAACATTTACTGCAAAGGAAGAAAGCAAGAAAGAAATTGGTCATTAGAAGTTCCTAGACATACAAGATGAACATTTTCAGTGCAAAAAGACTTAAGTATATTTTGTGAAAAATTTATACCTCAATCTTTACTACTGTATTTTTAAGAAAAGTTAATGGAGGTTCTTTGGAAGTCTTTTAACAGTTGCTTATTAAAAGCAACATTTTGTAAACCTATTTAACAGGCCAAATTCATTCAAGTAAGTCAATTAAGAATTTAAGAGTCTGAATCTAATTTTTGCTATGGATTTTTTTTCTGGCCAAAAATGAAAGCACATGTGTTCAGTATAAAAATACAACCCTGAACACCAACAGTGTTGCTGTAGCTCGAGAAGGTTATGTGGAACTGATGGGAAGGAACCAGCTTCCTTCTTCCAGTAGAAAACTACTCACCAGTGTCCCAGCAGAAGCTCTAAGTTTTCTTACCTCTGCGTCAGTGCATTTCTATTTATATTAAAGGTGCTAGAATGATTCAATTTGTATTTTCTGATCCCATAAGTGCCTCTACAGAAGTAGCCACAGAAACTATTACATTTATAAATACCAAAGAGTAGCCGTTCTTAAATTTTCTAGATAACTTCAATAAAGTATTTTAAATTTTTCTATGAATTAAAAGATTTAAATTGTCTCTGTGAACAAACCTAGGGACTTAGCTACTTTAACTATGGAGTAAGCACTAATTATGCAAATATGTAACAATAAAAACAAATTCCACTTTCTTAAACTTTATTAAAGAAAAAAAGCAACCGTGGTGGTAATTTTCTAGAACATGGTCAATTTTCTGGAATTCCTCCCTCCAAGGTGAGCTCTGATTTGCACATACATGCCGGAAGGGTGCAGTTCCCACTGTGCTAAACAGGGCCGAGGCTGGAGTCTGATGTGCTCATCTTCCAACTTTCCCCAGTCTGTGGTCTGTCTTTGGGTCAGCAATAATTGCCTGAACAGCGACTATGGCTTCATTAATTTTTGTCTGCAGCTCTCTGAGTTCTTCTATATGCAGCAGTCGCAAAATTTGAGCAGCTTCATTAAGAACTGCATCTGTTTTACAAGAAAAGCAAACTACATTAATACATGATCTTTTGCATTTATTTTTCAAATCTTTTCAAATATAGTCTGAGTTAAAGCAAAATCACTTACCTCCTGTGTCAAAGCCAAGAATATGTTTGTCTAAAGCAACAGGCAAACCCTTTAAAGAAATAAGGCAAAAAGACTGCAATTAATACCATTCTGTTTTCATCTGAAACTGTTAAGAACAGCTAGCAAGTTTAATTCTTATGACCTGTGGGCAGGGATCTAAGAAACTGTTGTCTAAATCTGACTTACAGTAAGTTTTCTCCTATTAAAAGCAGTGAGAAGGGGCCACAGATACAGCTCAGCAGCACAGCAACCTGCCTGGTAAGCTCAAGGTCCTGAGTTGGATTCTCAGTACCAAGATAATAAGACCAGTTACGAAAGAATGGTCTTTAAATGCACTAGAAGGGCCAGAGGGATAGCTCAGTGACATAAGCACCTGCCTGGCAAGTTCAAGGTCCTGAGTTTGATCCCTAGTACCAATAAATAAATAAATAAATAAATAAATAAATAAATAAATAAATAAATAAAAAAAATTAAAATAAATACATAAAATGCACTGGAAATTCCATGGCCTATCCAATCCTTTAGAGCAAGCACACAAAATCCTTACTGCAGCAGTGTTTGTCACATCCTATCATGAAACGAAGACTGAGGAGGGCTGCTACTGTGCCATTAAAATGGGACCGTCAACAAAAGTGCAGGGCAAATGAGATAGGGCTACTTTTAATACTTTCAAGTAAACCTATTTCTAAAAATACGTCCTAGCCAGGTGTGGTGGCGCATGCCTGTAATCCCAGCACTCGGGAGGCTGAGGCAGGAGGATCAGTGCGAGTTCGAGACCAGCCTGGGCTACAAAACTGAACCCAAGGCCAGCCTCAACTGCATAATGAGACCCTGTCTCAAAAAGACAAAAAAAAAATAAAAAAATAAAAAAAAAAAAAATAAATAAAAATACGTCCTATAAAAATGGCACAAGCCTAACATATTCACATTTTTTTCCTGGCTAACTTATATATTATATATAATTTAATTTTCAATAGTTCATTTGGGGGGCTGGCGAGATAGCTCAGCAGTTTAGCATGCCTGCTTTCACAAGCTTAGGCAGCCACTGGAACAACGATTTAATCCCCAGCACCACATGCTGTGCCAGCCCCACCCCTAGGACAGGCTGAGCCAGCTATAACATACGTACACATACATACATACATACATACATACATACATAGTTAAAAAAAAAGTTGACTTGCAGATTACTTTGAACAAGTAAAAGCCACTTATTCCCCTAACCAATCAACACACATGCTGACTACCAACTGTGAAGCTGAGGACAGGCCATCTGGACTTCCAGTTATGCTGTGTAAAATCATTAGCAGTTTCACAGACACACACATCCTATACTTCCACATTGCAAGCTTTCCCTATGCAAATACTTTAGTCACTGCTAACCTCCTCCCTAATCTAGAAATGCAAATTTACCTAGGCACCATCTGTTTATAAGTAGCTAAGAAATATATTCTATCGGGGATAAAACCATGGGAATGAAGATGCAGTACACAAGATGAAACACAGACTTGTTCTGAGTGGGGCCATATCGTCTGGTAACAAAAGCTCCAGTTCTCCCTTTACCTCGTAATAAACCACTGAGGACAGCTACCAGTGAAAACTATCATGCATCAAATACTGCTTATGAATCGTCAGACCTTGGTTAGCATTCCTTAGAGCTGGTATCTTCTCAGATGACACTGAAATTAAGATTTTGAACACCAGGGCTGGCCAAATAGCTGAGCAGATTAAAGTGCCTACAGGCATAGTGAGACTCTATCTCAAAAAGACAAAAAAAAAAAAAAAAAAAAAAGTGCCTACAAGCAGGCACAAATGCAGAGGGTTCAATCCTGGGGGCTGCTGTGCCACACCTGTAAGTTCAGCTCTTGGGAGGCTGTAAACAGGTGGACCACCACGAGTCTGATCTAGTAGAGAGACCCTGAATACCCTATGGACCCTAAAATGCAAATAAATAAATAAATAAATAAATAAATAAATAAATAAATAGATAAATAGATAGATAGATAGATAGACTTGACAATGGCTTTATTTCCACTGCTCTTTTGAAAGTGAAGGCACAGTTTTGCTGAGCAAGATCAATGATTTTATTATATCCGAACAATTTACTGTCTGCTCTATAGTGTGGGTGAAATAAGCTGATCTGTAATCCAATTTCCACTGGGCAAGCTCATACAATGTTATTAAGTCAATAAGAACCTTTAGAAGAAAATGTCTTTCATGCAGTGCTGCCCTGGCATTAGGAAACTCTGAACACTGCTGGGCCTTGCTAAAAGGGTTAGAGGACAAGACACTGGAGGACTGGGAGGGAACAAAAAGACAAGGAGTCCAAAATGCGCGATGTACCCAAGGCATTCATGCATTCATCTCACATCTGTCCTGCAGGAGGGGTTCATTACCAGACCCCTACAGGGTTACTGTTAACCCTGAAGGTTATTATCTGTACTTATAAAACCCTGGAACTTGGAACTCTGATATAATCTTAAAATAACCCCGAAGTACAGTTTTTACTGAAAGGCAAGTTTTGTAAAATGGTTTTGCAAGCCTGCAGAGTATGACTGCAAGGTATTTTTCAGCCATCTCCAACCTCAACACATCCTCCTACAAAGCTCAACCCTGCCACCCAGGTAGATCCACAGCTCAGGGCCCTGGACCCTGCTCACCATGACAGCACAGGTTCCCAAACCAGACAGCCTCAGCTCAACTGCACATCATCAGGTGACCTTAGCACAAGCTACTTCTGCATGTTTATGTCAGGAAACTGAACAAAACTAGATGATTTACTCTCAAGACTTAAAAAAACTTGGGCAGGATTTAGGTCAAAGAGTAATTTAATAACAAGGAGAAGGTGTGCTCAGCTCTCCAGCACTGGTCAAAATAATCCAATAATGTCAGAAGAGTAACTCAAATGAGTTTCAACTGACCATGTGCAAGTTGCTAATTGCAGATAACCTACGTAGGTAGCTTCTTTACTTTTTGTCTTTTTGAGACAGGGTCTCGCTATAGAGTTCAGGCTGGCCTTGAGCTCAGTTTTGTAGCCCAGGCTGGTCTCGAACTCTCACCGATCCTCCTGCCTCAGCTTCCCCAGTACTGGGATTACAGGCGTGCGCCACCACGCCCAGCTTAAAATTTTTTTTCTTGTTTCAGAACTTTTTTTTGTTTATTTATTTTTATGGCCAGCTCAGCCTGCCCTGAGGGCAGGGCTGGCCCAGCATGTGGTGCCAGGGATCGAACCGTGGTCCCTGAAGCCACCTAAGCTTTCCCAAGCAGGCACTTTAGACCACTGAGCCATTCTGCCAGGCTGGTAGCTTCTTTTAAGGGATAAAGTGAGATAAAGTTCACTTTCCTCCAAATGACCACCAGCAACTGGACACATCCAATTAGTTTTGGACCCAGATCAATCCCACTGAAGGAAGCCATCCTTTCTCTGGGCTGGTCTAGCACAGGATGAAACTCTTGTATACCCATTTACAAAGTTTCAACTGATGGCAATACCAGAAAATATTTTGTCGACAACTTAACTCCCAATTTGCAAAACATACCTACCTCTTTCGTTTGATTTGCCTTAGCAACTGCATCCTGTGTTAGGCGTTCCTGAACCAAAATGCGAATTGCCTAAGAACAAAAAATACTGTATTTACTTTTTATAGGCTGTTTATAACTTACCCTTTCTTCTGAGAATCTATAGACAGTATTTCCAATAATTAAAACTATTTTTGGATAGGTAACAGATGTGCCTGGTTAGAAGAAAAAATTAAGACTAGAGAAGGTATATGGTAAAAGGTAGATATCCTTCTTCCCCTGAATATAGCTATCCTTCTAGAACACAATGGTACCAGATTTTTACGTTCCTTTACTAATACTATCAAACTTCAAGTATGCTTTTGCATGGCTTCTACATGTACATACAATTTTTACCAGAGAACAGCATATAGACTATCTTATGTTTTACTTTTCCCACTACACTCTAATGAAGTTTTCAGGCATTTCAAAGGATGTAGTCTTTGTGTATACTTAAAACACTTAATTTGTAATGGAATTTAGGAGACAATAACAACTTAAAAAGTAAATGTGAAAACTTGAAAAATCAGTTTTAATAAAAATCAAATCCTAGTAGTGACTGCTAAACAGTTAATGTACTAGTTCTTACAGATGAAACCTAAAATCCTCTCCCTATCCATCATGTTAGCTCTATGCATACATGCTTGCTTTTCTTTCTTTCTTTCTTTCTTTCTTTCTTTCTTTCTTTCTTTCTTTCTTTCTTTCTTTCTTTCTTTCTTGCAGTACTGGGAACTGAACTCAGGACCTTGCACTTGCAAGTGCTTATACTACTGAGCTATCTCCCCAGCCCAGCTCTATGCTTCTTAAAGTAACCTAAAGGGACATACAACCAGCTAGGATTAGAATCTTATAAAGCTTTTATATAGCTGATGTATAATTTTTCCCACTGAGTTTTCGAAGTCTGAAAGAAAGCATCTCAAACATGCCATCTACTATCTGTTCTTCCTGTCATTTAGTTTACAATTAAAACTGACAGGACTACTACAGAACTCTTAAGAAATCTATATAACCGAGTAAGGAACAAGCCTTTGGAGCAGCTAAATTTCAGTACCAACAACTTTTTATCTTTTGGTAGACAATGTGGGCTGAGGAAATCCAAGTTACATTCAGATGTGCAGTGCAGGGAATTATAATAAACTAGGAATAGGACAGTATTTCCTTTGTTAAATTGCCATTTAATGTACAAACTTTCTAAAAAGTAGGCCAAAATATTTAATCTCTTCTGGGTACAGTAAAGGTTATCCAATTTAGTGCTATAAAATAAAATAATTTACATCTACACAATCTATTTAATCTGTTGTCAAAATCAGTAATTTCTAAAATAATTTCCAAGTCTAGTACCAGACACTATACTCCTACTTTGCTTGTCTCAGCCTATCTCATACTTTTACAATTACGTTAGGAATAAATCTTCTGAAGGTGGAATAATTTATTTCCCAGAGATGATTCTACATATATATTTTTTTCCAAATTTCCTACAACTAATTTGGTATGTTCTACTGTTAGTAAATATCACCCATGGATATTTAGAAGAGCTGACCAAACAGAAGAAATGTAGGCAAAACATTGGACCATAGATCAAAGTGTTTGGATTCAACAACAATAAAAAAGACAAAAATGTAAAATCTGTGTTATGTTCACATTCCTCAACTACATTTTAGTCACTCAACCAAAAATTTAAGTATCAATATTTAGGGAAGCATAGTATTTAATGGTGACCTTTCTGTCAAGAGTCAAACTTATGACACTCACCTTGAGCATCACCAGGTAATCATCATGGCGCTGAACCTGAAGGAGGTTGGCCAAAGCCATTACCCCGGCCTTAAAATCAGGATTGTTTACTACGAAAGATTAAAAATGAACAACAAAGGCTTTGTAGCTCAGCAAACATGCAACAGACCTATTTGTGAACATGGAAGCTTACAGAAAACATTTTAAATTTTCCAGTAACAAATGTATTTTTTGCAGTGACACAAAAAAATAATGCAGTATAAGTATCAGAAATCTATTAAAAAGGACAAATGATTTTCCTATGAATATACTTCATCAGCCAAACTGAATAGCCTGATAATAATTATTAACTCACATAAGCTTTGTCCTATAACTCTGTGAGGTCCTTTTACATAAACCTTTAACACTTCTAAAGCGATTAATTTACAGATTCCTTCAAAGGATGGTTTTCCTCAAAGCTTTTGTCTAAGCAGTGGCTCTAGAGTGCCAAGAAGCTTAAAGTCTATTCAACATATCATAATCCATGTAATTAGAATCTTCATACTTTTAGAAATGGAAAAGAATTGCTAAGAGACACAGGACTTAATGATACATATATTCTGCCTTTTGTCTTGCTGTCACTGGACTAAAATTTCTATGAGAAGGAAGACAAACAATGACCCACATGATCAAATATAAATCAGAACCCTCAAATAACTTGGTGCAAATTAAAGAACATCATTTTAAAATTCAAACATTTAACTCCAAGATGGGGGAAAAAAACCACACTGTATTTGAGAATATAAAACGCTATATAGAATAAAATGTCAGTTAATGCTATCTAGTGAAGCCTTCTTAACTAGAACTAGGTTAAACTTGGACTTATACTAGAAAATAAAGGAAAGCTTAAGAACCAAGAAAGCCCCAGCTGCACATGTGCCTGTACTCACCATCCAAATTGATCAACGGCTCTGCATTTTTACTTGCATTATCAGTATTTTTTGCATTGTCAGGGCTTAAGTCCTTGTATTTTTCAGCTATAAAAAAGGCAAACATAATTTGTAGAACTCTAATTCATGGCAAAGTGAAAATTTTATTTATTGAATAATTGTGTTTATCCATGACACAATAAAGTTTTTGTTTTACTACACAGAATCTGATAAAAGATGCTGTCATAGTTCATTAAGCTACAGTGCTGACTGGAACACTTCGCACAAACATTTTCTTAACATTTTTAAAGACAATTTTTTCAAACATGTAAATTTTAACAGTGAAGGTCTGCTTCTGTGACATCCTCTTAAACACAGGACAGAAGAATGAGAAGTTACACCAGATTAAGTTTTCCAAGGTTTTTTTTCCCCAAATCTTTCCGACGGTACAAACATCTAAAAATCTTGCTTTCTAAAAAATCAGCACTTTAAATACACTACATACAAATCTAGAACCTGTCACGGAAATGTGAAATTCAGAATTCTAAAGATAGATTTATTATTTCATTTGAAAATATGAAGAATTCATGGATAAACTCAATGCCCAAAATGGCATGTTAGGCAATGCAAATTCCTATATAAGCTGCTAAAGAAACAAGAAGAAAAGCTTTAAAATTTAAGTCAGAAAAGTTATTTTAAAGGGAGTCCCACTGGCCAAATCTGGCAATAGTATAAATATCAAAATGCATGATGAAAGATTATGACTCATAAAAAAAATTCTGTGCATCTACACTGATTTGAATATACTGGAGAAAAGGAAAAGCTCCTCTTTAAAGCAGAAAGCTAGCAAACATAAAAGGAATGATGCAACTGCACACATGCCTTTCAGCAACCAAAACAAGTAACCCAGGCAAGAATTAAATGTAAGTTTAACCTAGATGGGAGAGGCTTGAGTATCAAAAAATACACGAATACTCTCACAGCATCTCCCCAAAGATAGGCTATACTATTTACTACAAAGGAGCTGTTAATCAGACACATTCTAACTAAGTGAATGTTAGCACGTGTAGCAGGACGTATCAGTACCACTACCATACTTCTTGACATGATATACTTGAAAGAACACATCCGTTCTGTGCTCTCATGCAAGTGTGAACTTAGAACCTCATCAGAAAACACAAACTCAAACCACGGGATATTCTATCAAACAAATCTCAGGGCTGGTGAGATGGCTCAGTGGACCAAGTGACTGCTTTGGCAAGCTTGGGGACCTGGGTTTGATCCCTAGTCCTACATGCCATACCGGCATGCCTGTAATCCTAGCACTGTCATGGGGTGGGCTTCTAGAATTAGTGATTAACTCATGGCCCGATCAGTGCTGGCACCACTCCTCCCTTTTGCTCTTGCTGCTTTACTGTTTTCTGCTGCCAAGAACTGCTGCCCTCTACCATAAGCTACTCTGCCTTGGAGCCAGCTGACTAAACTGTAACTTCCCAAAACTGTGAGCCAAATAAACCATTCTTTCCTTCATTTGGGCATGGGTATTTTCTCCCAGCAACGTGAGAAACGTAACAGAGACAAATAGTTTAGAAAATGTGTGTGCTTGTACACAGGATAAAGTAAATCAAGTAAAAAGTTTGTAGACTCTAGGTATGAAATCATATCAAAAAAGTGTATAGGGGAAGGGGTATAGATTGTTCAGTATCTCACTACTACATCAGACTTACAGTGATCTACCTGTTTACAGCCTCCCAAGAGCTAGGATTACAGGCACATGCCTCCATACCCAGTCTCGATTGCTTTCTCAGCACAGCAGGCCTGGGGATCAAATCCCCAACCCCTGTGCCTGGTTGTGGGCACTGACCTATCTGGTTGGCCCAGTGAAAGAAACATTTTAACTTAGGTTTTAATCATCTTGATATGCTACTGCAGGACTGAATAATGGTAAGGCAATTAATAAAAATTCATAATGGTTTCAGTAGATTTAAAAAGAGTAACTTTTTGAGTAGCAGCGTCTCAATACAAAACCTCCAAAGCACACCAGCGCCTCCTGCTGCTGAGATACAGCATTATCACTTTATCTGACATTTTTTTTTGTACAGGGTCTCACTAGTGACTCATAGTGATCCTCCTGTTTCTACCTCACAAGCTAACTTTTCTTACATTCTGAATTTTAAGAATAAAACTTGTTCTCCAAATTAATAAGACTTTTGATAGCATTTACCTTTTAACTGTATGTTGATTTTTCAGTTTCAGCAAACATCTCATACACCTTTTAACGTTAAAAAAGACTATACTATTCCTGAGAAATAAACAAGCATACAATAGTATACCTGATCACATGCACCTACCACTGGAGGAAGAATTATAAAAACAGAACAAATGAACACACAAGGGGAAAGCAGACAGGAACTGGTATGCGACTATATATTTATTTAGGAACAGCCAATAGACACGAGACGGTATGGAATACTGGCTGCAAATTAAGTCACAAGCAGTTTCTATCAGCCGGAGGCAGGACAAAGGAAAAGACCTTGTCAAAGGTCAAAACATCAATTAACACTAACAAGGCCACAGTGCTTACAATTCATTTATTTTCCAAAGGAACAAATTATTTTCTTTGTACACTGAACTAAAAAGTTTAAGTAATTTTCTTTGTAAAAAAAAGTTAAAGCTGGGCGTGGTGGTGCATGCCTATAATCCCAGCACTGGGGAGGCTGAGGCAGGAGGATCAGTGCGAGTTCGAGACCAGCCTGGGCTACAAAAGCAAGCTCAAGGCCAGCCTGAACTACATAGTAAGACCCTGTCTGAAAAAGACAAGAAAAAAAAAAAAAGTTAAAAATTAGAGCTAAGTCTTGATGGGCCTTTCAAAATGAAAGTCTAATGAAAGAAAACATACATTGAATGAAACTGGATTTTACTAGATACCATGCTAGTACTCAGAAGGTTCTAGTAAGCGAAGTCCATGGGATAAAACAACATAAACTGGCCTACGCTGCAGTGACGCTAGACCCATGTTTCACACTCTTGTGAAAAGACTGCTGCAACCAGTACTCTGAAATCCCCTCAGCTATGGAAATACTAGCAATTTAAGGAAAAAGGCTAAGGTGCAGACATGAAAGAGGGCAAATTTACCAAAATAATGTTACTTTGTTGGGCAGACATTCACTTAGCCTTCTCTAGGAAATATCACTTCCAACAGCAATGAAAGACAATAGAAAGTTAGTTGCTTTCAATGTCTTGTGATAAAAATAAGCTAAAGGGACGGGGAGATATAAGCACTTGCCTGGCAAGAACAAGGTCCTGAGTTCAATCCCCGGTACCAGAGGGAAAAAAAAAGCTAAAGGTAAGACTATAAGACAAGGAAATTAAGTTCTGCACATTCACACTCCTTTTTCATCTCTTTCTTTTTAAACAAGAACATATTCCCCACAAAACATACCATTATCTCCATATTCAAGTCTAACAGCTAAACCAAGGAGCC
Organism: Myocastor coypus; assembly: GCA_004027025.1. Classification (NCBI taxonomy): domain Eukaryota; kingdom Metazoa; phylum Chordata; class Mammalia; order Rodentia; family Myocastoridae; genus Myocastor; species Myocastor coypus. The sequence goes on from PVJA010029385.1 coordinate 17,309, forward strand.
AGTCAATTGCTTCTTGTCGATCCTGAATCTTGAAAGGGCAGTCAACATCTCGGAGATACTGTAAATAACAAAGTAAAATGAAAAATCATTGTAAAGTCACATGACTAGAAGTCATAAGAGATCTTAGTTTGAACTTCTAGTTAAGTTCCAGTACTAAGTTACATAAATTACTAAAAGAACCACCTACGTGTACCATCAACACACCCAATCATGTATGATCTTGGAAGCTAGGCAAGGTCAGGCCTGGTTAGTACCTGGATGGGAGAAAAGTAAAATATTCCATCGTGCTTTTCTGAAGATTTTATTTTTGTAAACCCTAGATGGGACATCCAAGAGCCAGACTAACCTACACATTCCTTAGGTGAGAAAACTAACAACGAGCATCATGAGACATTTGTCAGTGGTTACATGACTTAGATCTGAGACTGGATGCTAAACTTTCTGATTCTGCATCTCAATATACATAAGGCAGTTAAGGGGGCATATGAAAAAGAAGGATATATAAACGGATTAGGCATTTTCTAATCTTTGACTTTTATATTATGGAAATATAACTAAATAAAATAAACTACGGTAACATGCATATAATGGCTGCAACTGAGTATTAAAGTGTGTCCTGAAATGTGCACTATCCTTCTAAGGAGTCTTTTAGAAGATGACAATATATAGTCGGGCATGGTGGTACAAGCTTCTCATCCCAGTGCTCAAGGAGACTGAGGCAAGAGAATCCTTAATTAGAGCTTGCCCTGGGCAATTTATTGAGATCGTGTCCTCAAAATAAAGAAGAAAGGGATGCATGAAGGCCGAGGATTCAATCTCTACTATGGGAGTGGGAGGTGGGATGGGGGTGTTATAATTCCAGCAATAATGCTGGCACAACTCATTTTCTAACCCCAAATTTTATCCCCTTACTTAGGAAAAAAAAAGGCCAGTCACCTTACTGACATTATCTGATCATCTTACAATTTACGAAAGAAAAAAAAAAAAAAACTAATCCAGCAGAATAGAAGCAGTGGCCATAAAAAACACATAGCCCCTGCTATGGATTAGGCACTTGCATGAACAAGTATACAGTCATATACCATGAACCAAGGCACTCCTGAGATACAAGTATCATTGTTATCGCCACTTACTGATGAAAATATGGAGACAGAAGGGTCAGCACACCTGCCCTAAGTTGTAGCACTGGTGTCCAAGGTACAGAATCCTAGTTCACCAAAAACCACTAATTCTAAAGAGAAAATGCCCAATTACTCTGCTCTTATTCATAAAGGTCACGTAGCTTCTAAAAACGTCTGAAGTAATGAGATTACAAATGATTTTTACTCCAATTTGAAAACAAGTTTTTCTGTAAATATATTACTAAAATTAAATCAACAGTAAAATTATTCTAAGGGCCAGGGAGACAGCTCAGTAAAATAAGCATTTGCCTGGCAAGCACAGAATCCTGAGTTCAACCCCCGGTACCGCATAAAAGTAAAAAGTTAATAATAAAAAAATAAATAAAATTATTCTAGTCACAGAAATAAGATCTTTTTAGGACTATTTAATAGAACATCTGTGCACATTAAATATAAGCACAAAAATAATACTCTGTTTTAAGTCATATTGGTGTCTTGCCTTTTTTGTGTGTGTATTTTAGGGAAGGGTCTACAGAGTGTTCAGGCCTCACAATAGTGATCCGCCTGTTTACAGCCTCCCAACAGCTGAGATTATAGGCACACGCTACCACATTCTCTCAGTACACCCCACAGGTGGGGCCAGCAAGGCAGGTCCAGGGATCGAACCTCTGGCCCCTGTGCCTGCTTGCAGATGCTGTAATCCACTGAGTTGGTATCTTTTTATTTATTTATTTGTTTGTTTGTTTGTTTATTTATTTATTTTGGTCTTTTTTGAGGCAGGGTCTCGTTATGCAGTTCAGGCTGGCCTTGAGCTCACTTTTGTAGCCCAGGCTGGTCTTGAACTCGCACTGATCCTCCTACCTCAGCCTCCCAAGTGCTGGGATTACAGGCGTGCACCACCACGCCCGGCTCCCTTGGTGTCTTTTTAATATAGAAGATGATGCTAAAATTATTAGAGCTGCATTATAGTCTAATGTAAAAACCATTTTTTCTTCCAGAGGCTAAATGAAAGATACAATTTATATAATTATCTGTTTTTAAAATTTCACAATGTTTCCGAAGAAAACTATCTGTCACAGTCAAAAGCTTTATAGAAAAAAGTGATGTAACTATCACCAAATCTAAAGGAATATTAAAGAAAAAGTTAAATCCTCCAAATCATTTTTATAAACAGTGATCATTATACTTCAAAAGAAAAAAAAATGACTTTAAGCACCTCTTCACATTATGTACTTTCACTATATTTCCTCATGCATTACCTTTTCAAAGAACTTGGGCCAGTCACTGCTGGGGATGTTTCTTAAATTACCTCTGTCTTCAATCTTGTAGTGTCTGATTTTCTGGTCTTCAAGCCAAACGATAAAGTTTCTAAATTCTGTTTCATCTGCAACAAATAACATATAAATTCACTAAAGAAATAACTTTCTTCTCCACAAATGCTCTTGTGAAATTTTCTGTTCTTTCTCTTTCTTTTTTCTTTTTTTTTTAAGACAATTTTGAGACAAGGGCTTGCTATGCAGCTCAGGCTGGCTGTGAGCTCACTTCTGTAGCTCAGGCTGGCCTCGAACTCCCACTGATCCTCCTGCTTCAGCCTCCCAAGTGTTGGGATTACGGGTGTGCACTACCATGACCAGCATCTCTTGATCAATCTATCTATCTATCTATCTATCTATCTATCTATCTATCTATCTATCATCTATGTATCTATCTATGTATCTTTGTTTCTTTCTTTTCTTGGCAAAATTTTTTTAATCCCTACATATTAGTTAACTAAAATAAGAGAAGTAGGAATTCGAAGTATGGACTGGTTTATGACTGCCTATTCCACTTCTGAAGGCAACTCAAACTGATTCCAGACCCAGACGTCTGATGATGGTATGAACACAGGTTCATAAGTGACATTTTTTGTGCAAGATCTTTAGCTACAAGCAGAATAGCAGGATTTAACTTGTTGGATTGTTTTAAAGATCAAATGAGGCAAAAATGGACAAAAACAGTACGTGGCACACAGTTGCTCTCTATAACTAATATCCCAGTATCCTTGGAAGGAAGCCGAAGACTAGGCATGTGTAAGCTTTTTATAAACCAAGCAATAATAAGGTAGAGCAAACAACGAACTAAAGCACAAAACATAAAACAATACAAGGAGTCACTGCCACTACTACTGTCATGTAGTAGTTACCTGCAACATTAAGTGCAGTTGTACATTTTTTTCATTTAATTCCCACCACCCTTTGAAAGTTAATATCCCAGTTTTACAGATCAGAAAATCAAGTCTTAAAGATTCATATCCATGGGGGACACCCACTCGGGACCCCCCTCCTGCCCCTCTCTTGGACAGGAGCTTTCTTTCCCGCAATAAATGTTTTGCTCTTTAAAAAAACAAAACAAAAAACCCATATCATATCTAAGCTCAATTGCACGGTTTCTTTTTGTTGTTGAAAGGCAAAGTACAAGGGGCCAGGGAGATAGCTCAGGGGCGCAAGTGCCTGCCTGGCAAGTGCATGAGTTCGATCCCCAGTTCTGCAAAAAAATAAATAAAATAAAAGGCAAAGTACAAAACTAAGACTTTGCAATTTGATGTTCTTACAGAAAATAAAAATTGCTACCTGACTAGAATTTATGAGTTCCACACAACTGCTGGCAGACACTATTACAAGCTGAATTTGACGATCCCTTTCAAACTTTCTGGTGTACCACAGACCAAGAACTACAAAAGGAAACGAGGGATGGGTAATAGACAAAATATGGCAAGCAGCAAGGTCATTAATTTTTAAAAGTATGTTTTAATGGAACAAAACTCCAAATAAATGCATTTGCAATTCAACATCCCCTTTCACCGGCTATGAACTTTCTCGGTGTAGACTTCTTAATGAACTGTGGTACCTGGGAAGTACTTCAGTACGACGCGAAGGGCTAACGCGGGTCCTCCCGTGTGCAGAGGGGCCTGGGGGTATGCGGGGCGGGGTGGCGGTGTCTGGAGCTAAGCGGGTGCAGAAGGCAGCCCGCGGGGGCAGGGAGGGGGCCTCTGACACCGGAGCGCGGCGGGGGACGGGGTGGGAGCCCGAAGGAGACGGGCCCGGGGAAGCCCAGGCCCGAGAGGGTCCGGCGGGGAGGCGCCGCTGCCGGGACCAGGCCATGCGGCCGTTGTCTCACCTTTGCAGTTGAAGCCGGCAGGGTTGTGGTAGTCGAGCGCCGTAAGCTTGCGTCGGAACATGGTCCCCGCTTCTCGCTCGGGGCCCGCAGGCCTCCGCCGAGAGAGGAGAAGCGAGGTTGAGGAGGCTGCTCAGGCACCGGCGACGCGGCGGGAGGGCGAGCAGACGCCGGGGACGTTCCGGAGTGACGATAGCTTTCGCCAATCGCAGCTTAGAATGCGGCCCGCGGGCAAATCTTGACCAATTGCAGTTAGGCATGGAGAGGCGGGGCCACGTCGGAACACGTCGACGCTCAAATAAACTTTATTGTCAGCTTTCTGGTTGTACAATACGCTGAGAGCAAGCGGCAAGCCGGTGTTCTCTTTCCTTTCTCCAGGTCCTGGCACAGAAAACGAACAATAGTATCTGTAGGCGTTCTGGTGCTGGGCTGTATCCCTCATAGAAGGATAGAAATCTATTTAGTGCTTTGAATGTATTCATTCCTTGCTCCTCCTATGTAGTCACTTTTCTAACACTGCTAATAAAAAGACTGAAAAACAAGGTCCTTCAAGTGTCATACTTTTAGGCTAATTTGGAGCGACCCACAGATGAGATATAACAGTAGTGATTACTGTGTGATAGTTCCAAACAGCCCCAGCCACCGAGTAAAGTCAGGAGGTTGATTCCCCACACTTCCTCAACCACAGCACCTAGTAGATGGTCAACTCCTGACATTGTCACCTAACCACCTCTCAAGTCCTGTTGGGAGCCGCAGGAAGCCAGGAATTTGATCAAGTGTGTGTAGGTGGGACTGGGCCTCCCTACCTGGAGCAGAAAGCTCCCCAGTGCTGAGCAAAACATCCTGTCTAGTTCAGGCCAGCTATTGGTTGTTGGGTAGCCTTGTGTCATGGGATGCAAACTTTGTAGAAGTATAAATAAAGGATCATTTCTATGTGAGGTGAGTTAGTCTTGCCCATCAGGCCAACTGATGACCACCTAGCCCAACTTTTCGTCTTGTGTATCTTTCTCATTCCTACCACCTTGTCTCCTTGGGGTTGAACCGTTCACAGTAAGATCAATGGATCTTTACATTTACAGATCCGTACAAAGTCCCTCCCTTTTTGAACTCAGGAAACTCAGATTCAGCTGTTATCATTTTTGTTTAATTCTTTCTCAGGGCCAATCTTGCTTTTTTCAACCCGTTCCCCTATACTACAATGGTACTGGTTTTCTAAAACAAATGTCTGTCTGTAGCTTTGTCATTTTCCATTGCCTCTTGGACATAGTCCCTTCCTGCTTCTCAGACACTGAAGAACAGCAGTGAGCCTGATAGATAGATCAGGTGCCTGCCTTCTCTCACGGGAGCTTAAAATGCCAAGAACAGGAAGGAGTGGAAAAAGATAAGCACAAACATACTCTGGCCTGAGCATGGTGAACAGTTCGCTGTGCAATCAAAGTAGTAAATTATTTGGGAGCCTAAGGACATACAAAAGCTAGAAATGAGTAACAACATGGTCCAGAGAGGCAAGAGCCTCCAGAAGTTGGATGGGAGAAAGGAAGGGCTGGAGACAAAGACAGGGGCCTAATTAAGAAACGTCTTTCATGACAGACTGAGAGAGGCTATTGGGGGTAAGACAATTATATTTCATTTTATTTCAACAAGAGACAAACATTGTTAGCATTTGTGGGACATATAAATGCACAAGCTGTCATTTTTAGTTTCAAGAAGTTTAAGTATAATAACATAGGTGTGTAAACACATAACTTATAGTTATAAAGTGATAAAGGAATTGTAAGAGGGGTAAAGTGTATGGTGGGACTAGAATGTGGTTTCAAAGGAGACACTGTGAGATAATCTGCATTTTCTGATTAAGTTACAAAAGTGTGAATCAAGAACACTCTAGTTCAGGAGTGTTTTGCTTCTAACCAAAGTTGACCAAAGATGCAGCTGTTAACACATACTGTGGTGCACCCCAGTTGCCTAATTAATTAATTGTTAACCAAAATATGAACTACTCAAGAAAAGGGAAAATGAGGTATATTAGCATGTAATTGCAGGTAATGCATTCCTTAAAGGGAAGCAGTTATCATTTGTTTTCTGAAATTGAGTCTAGTGCAAAAAGATAAGTGGAAAAAAAAAAAAAAAAGAAGGTAAGTTGCTTGATGCTGGGTTAATCTATTTCAAGATTTCAAGTTGTCAGTCTATCCTGAGTTGTCAGCTCTCGCAAGCCAGGGAGTATGGAGAAAGATTCAGACATAAATCTGCTGGAGGGACCCACCACATTTGAGCAGGGGATAAAGAAAATTTTGGAAAACAAGTAGAGTAGATTATAATTATTCTATTTTTAAATGAGAAATCCATTTCATCCTCCTGCATTGAAGGCAACACTTGGGCTACCCTGAATAAAGTATCCAACAGGAAGTGAATCTTAGACAAACCCATTTCAGAAGACCAGGGAAACTACATGCTTCAAAAAGGGCTAACAAACTTTTATTGCCAAATGATCTGAGCTCCAATCTAAGGATTGATGAGGAGTTTGATAAGCCATTATTCTTCTGTTGAATCACTCAACAACAACAATATATATATATATATATATATATATATATATATATATATGTATATTTGATGGTACCAGGGATCAAACTCAGGACCTTGCACTTGCCAGGCAAGCACTTATTCCACTGAGCTATCTTCCCAGCCCCATCCACAAAGATTTTAAATGTCTTGCAAGCACTTTGGTGGCATCTATAAATTCATCTACAACAATCTTCCCTCAGGGCAAAGGAAAACAATGCAATATTATCTAAGTTATTTAGTATTGCCCTTTTGGCAAGGGAGAACAAAGCAGTACTACGAATGTTATTTTGTACTGACTGCTTGGCCAGAGAAGACAATGCGATGTCACATACGTTATTTAGGGTTTTAGAAGGTGCCGTGTTCCACAGGAAAGCCATGCATGGTGGCATACACTTGTAGTGCCTGCGACTTGGACATTTGAGATGGGAGGGAGGACCTGTTGAATGGGTGTTGTGGTTGATATGTCTTGTTAACTTGGCTGGACGACTCAGCTGCCTGGTTCTCTGTTGGTGGGATCCCCGCCCTGGGGTACAATTGGTTCCTCCCTGGAGCATGACCAGGGCCTGCCTGGGATATGATTGGCTCCTCCCTAAGAGCAGGATCAAGGGCCCATCCTGGGGTATGATTGGTTCCATCGTAGGACACAATGGGTCCACATCAGAATGACTGAGCACAAAGAGATTTTTTTAGAGGACTGAGGAAGGAGTCAAGACTTCACTTCGCGGAAGAAGCTTCTGTCTTCGCATTTGGCCTGGACTTCATCATCTGGCTCACAGCACAGAATCTTCAGCCTCCAGTTTGGATCTTTTGCTATCCATCGCATACTCTTCAGCGTCCATTACAGACACTTAAGTCTTCCATCGCAGCTGACCGATAGAGACTTACATGGAATGCTGCAGTGAAGTCCAGACCTCAGGACTGAATTCTCAGTCCGGAGCGTGCAGATGCCCTCCACACGCTTTCTCATCTGACTCTGTGGCTGACTATTGTAAACCAATCTTATAATTCCTTATAGATTGTATATTTTGTGTTAATATCCATTTCTTATATTATATCTATTCTGTTCCTTTAAGTAAAACCTTGACCAATACAATGGGGATACTGAGGTGGTAGGTAATGTGAGCTGTGGTTTTAGGAACGCCAGTTTAGGCTTTACTGAGAAAGTGAAGGTAAAGGCTTGAAGGAGAAAACAGAGCTGATCACATGACTATTTGGGAAACACCGTTCTAGAAAAAGTAGCTGGTGCAAACCCAAGAAAAGAATGTTTTTCACTTTTTAAATGGTTAAAAAATCAGAAGAAGAGTATTTCACAACACATGAAATCTGTATATAAGTAGATTTCAGGGTTCATGAATAAATTTGTATAACATAGCCACACCCACTTCTTCAGTGTTTCCGGCAGAGATCGGATGACTCACAAACCCTGAAATATTTGCAAGGCTATGTAGAATTTTAGACATGCAGAGGTGGCAATTTCAGTACTATTAGCAGGACAGCACGTATCAGCTAAGACAGCTAACCAGAGGTACAAATTGCTCTTCACAAGTTACTTTTACAACTGTTAACATTTTTTGAAGTCATCAGTTTCACTAGACCCCTTTGTTCAAAATATCCTTCCCAAGATGATAAAAAGAGCAAGTTAGTAATGCTTCAAACAAATGGTAACACTTAGAAATACTCACAGAAGTCTTTTATATTCTGGTGAATATTATCAACTGAACACCTCATGAAATCAAATGTTTTGGATGAGCTGTTTATTGCTAAAAGCCCACATTTCCTGGGGGTGTCTCTTGGACAGGGAACATCTACTCCACCTCTGCCTGAGACTTTTTATTTATTTATTTATTTATTTGGTTCAATATGAAAACTTGCTCCTCTGCTCCCAAGGTCAGGCACTGGAATGTCATGATTTGGCATAAAAACCCAAAAAGCAGGCAGTAAAACTCAGTTTTATTGATGGGAACAGAATAAGATTGAGCCCAGATGGGTTGGGGTTTGTTGCGTATTACTGAAATCATCCTAGCATGAGATGAGTCCAAAGAGAGTTAAAAGAAATAATCCTCCAGACTAGAGAGACCCATTGCAGAAAGCTGTAGCCATGAGCAAAGCACTGTAGCTGAAAGCCTTAGGATGAGCTGCCTGAGAAAGCAGGGAAGGAAGAGTGACTGGGGCTGCACCTTAAGAAAAAAACAGGGTAGTTGGTGGGCATGGTGGCGCGCACCTATAATCCCAGCACTTGGGAGGCTGAGGCAGGAGAATCAGTGGGAGGTCGAGACCAGCCTGGGCTACAAAAATGAGCTCAAGGCCAGCCTGAACTGAATAAAAACAAAACAAAACAAAAAAAAAAACAACAACAACAACAACAAAAAAAAAAAAAAAAAAACGGGAGTCATAGGCCAGTGGGAGGGGTTGGAGAAATAGGCTGGGCCAAAGCAATGGAATCCATCTCTGCAACAGATTTCTGCAAAGGCTTCTGCTGTATATTATAGAAAAGTGTTACTGTTTCTATCTAGATGTCCTCCCAAAGCCTGATGTGCTCATGATGGGGCCCTTGGAGGCCGCC
>PVJA010029386.1:0-26705 GCA_004027025.1 Myocastor coypus
TGGTTGGACTGGGGTTCAAACTCATGACCTTGCACTTGCCAGGCAGGCACTTGTGCCCCAGCCCCTATAAAAAGTATTTTAAAAGCTAGATATTATTTATATGTAAAATATACAAACTAAATGAAAAGTTATAGCCAATGTATTTGGGCAAAAATTCAAAGGCAGCGTTCTGTAATTCCAAGAATTTTTCTTTTTTTCAGAACCAGGGTTTGAACTCAGGCCATTGGACAGAGAATTGTTATTCTATGTTTTAATTTTTATTAAATTATAAATAACATTACTTTTGAATATGTGCCAATATCACATATATTTTAAACTTTTATACTTTGCCAACAAATGCTTCCAAATAGAATATTTACTTCAACTGGCAATTTTAATTATGCGCTCAGCTATCTAGTCCAATTCACATGTACTCCAGAGAACTTTCCTTAGATCCAAATACTTTATATTTCAAAAGCATCATTTCCAAGCCTTATTGCATCTCATGAAAGCAATACAACTAAAAATAAATATTTTCTTTCCTCTATGAATTTTAATTCCAAAAATAATAAAGTGAAGCTTTATGTTGTTCTGTAAGAGAAATAAAATTCTTTGCCTTTGGATCGCTTATCTTTTCTCATATCTTCAGTTGTCTCTTTTGGAAGCTAATTACAAATATTTAATTCAGGAATAAAAAATAAGTGTCTTTAATGCTGGTGAATACCTCTGTCTTGCCAAAGGAAGTTGCTACTGGCAACACAGTTAATTCTTTTGGCAGAACCTTGATTCTTATTGTTTACATATAATTAGTGAGTTGGATGTCTGTGAGAACAAGATAATTTATACAAATGTCTACAGATGAACCACAATTGCTGATATGGCATCAGCAATTTGTCATGTAGCGTTTTAACTCTATGTATTCTAGTGTTACCTCCTCAATAAAGAACTACATATGGTGTCATTAGTAACATGAGAGCTGTGTGGAAAAAATACAACCCAAGCAGCCTCCAATGAAAAGCTGAGTTACACTGTGGAGGAAACCTAGACTCCAAGTCTCTACCGGTTTTATCAAACCTTCAGCAAAGAAAGATTTGTTTTTCCTGACCTATAATACTGCTACATTCTCATCAGCATATGTTGTTCATATACATATTATTGTAGTCTGCTTAGACTACCATAGCAAAATGCCTCAGATTGAGTAGCTCAAGCAACAGAAATGTTTTTTCTCAGGATTCTGGAGGTTGGAAGCCCCAAGCTTAAGCGGCAAAGAGGGGTAGTGTCTGTCGAGCGCAGATGTAGTCAGAGCTGCAGCTAGCCATGCTCTTGCTGAATGTCCAGATGGTCTTTTGTCAGTCTGTGCACATGGGAGAGGAAGACACAGACACAGACAGTAAATAGGACCATAATCCTATCAAAGTAAAGCCTCCACCTTCGTGTCCTCATTTAGCCATCATTGTTTCTCTAGAGATTCCATTTCCATAGATTGGCAGCAAGGGCATTAACATATGAATTTTGAGGGAAAAGGGAAATTCAATGAATAGTACTTTATAGCACTGAAACTTTAGAGATGCTTTTATTTCTTATAGCATAGAAAGTTTATATATTCCTCTCAAAAATAAAAATGAATGCTGCTTGAATGTAAAATGGTTCATGTACTCAAGGAATCAATCTAGGAGTTTACTAAAAAGCAGATAAAAGCCTATTCTTATTCTATGGTCTAACACAAGATACATTCCATGAATATATACCATGAATATATCTAAGAAGCATGGAACTACATTTACATAAATATATGAGCAGAGATATCCAAAACAACATTTTTCAAAATAGCCTTATACTGAATTCTATCAATATGGTCTTTCAGTTTTGCACATGGATATAGAAGTTATCCATACTAGTAAGTACTAGTCCCATGAGATCCTTGAGTTTCAATGTTAAAATGAACTGTTACAATATACTATAGTAATAATATGGCATTGTTCCCAATTTCCTTCTTCCAGTTTGCAGAAAAAAATTCTAAACATTACTTTATGTTAATGTAGATCTACTATATTTGATATGTACACAGTATTTGTTTCTTGTTTGATGCTTAACAATATGAGTATTCTATATCTTGAAAAATATTTTACCATGCAAAGTTAGAGTTTTAGACTTAGCTCAGAAGGATCCATGAACTAGAATCTTTCATAAGTGCCATAATCATTTGTATCAAAATTAGTAGGGTGGCTCATAGTCAAACTTATGCTATTTTTACTGTTGAGAAATGGGGGAAAGGAAAAAAATAGAAAGTCACTTCGCAGTATGCCACTGGATGCATCACCCATGTTCATATACATTACAATGTTTGTTAGCTGGAATGTACCAAGCAACACAGAATTTTAAAGCTCTAATATTTATGTGGTTTTTTTCTCTATAGCGAACATACATGCTGTTATAGTCTTGTGTTTCATAATAGGTACTTATCTTGCATAATAGGTACTTTACACTTGCTGAAAGAACATGATTCCGAAAATCGCTAGAAAATTGCTTCTGAAACTCTCACAAACATTCATTAGCAACTGAAATTTTTCTGCCACCCCTAAAACATGGGTAAATACTTCAGAGGTGAGTATTAGGAAGTGAAGGGCAATCCAGTGGGTACCTAAAGAGCAACATCCTTACGGTACTTCAAAGTGCCAGATGAGTTTACCATATTGCTTTAGACTACATGATTTTTCCATTTTCCATTTTCAACGTTTGGTTGAAGTCTGTTTTAGACACTGGAATTTGAAGTTGTTTGCCTATTGAACATAAATTTATATTAAAACAAAAGTGAATAGTATATTCTTTGTGTATTTAAGGTCACATGTGACTTTGATCCTTATGTCCACAGAAAAGAGCTTTAAGAATTATACAGTTTGGTCCTTTACTTTTACATTAGGTAGCTGAATGGCAGTTTTGAAATGCCTTGTCTAAAGTCATTTTGTTAGAGTTTCTAATTAGTTAATATGATAGCTGAGTCACAGCTTTCAAAATGCTGACGTTCAGCCTTGTACACTCTCAGCCTTTCAGTATGCTGTGCCTCTCTATCTGCCTAAGTATTAGATGAGAGTTTTCTTCAGCAATAATACCATCTGTAGGCTTGACAGAGACAGTCATTGTTCCACCATTCAAATGCATAGCAATGAAATTCAGGAACATTCAAAAAATCTACATAACTCTTTTATATATAATTCTACATGAAATTATCTCTCATTGAAATGAATGGACATTTTCTGGCAAACAAAACTTCCATTTAATTAAGGTATAATTCATTTAGGCTTAGACCCTTCTGCAAATACATAATCCTATAAAGGAAGTTGTGCTTTTCAACAATTCACTGTTGGGAATGTTGTCTGATCTCTCAATATTTCATTTTTATTTGTGAACAAAAGTACCAACCAAAGATGCTTAGTCTAGCCGGGTGTGGTGGCTCACGCCTGTAATCCCAGCACTCGGGAGGCTGAGGCAGGAGGATTGGTGCGAGTTTGACACCAGCCTGGGCTACAAAAGTGAGCTCAAGGCCAGCCTCAACTGCATAGCAAGACCCTGTCTCACAAAGACAGAAAAAAAAAAAAAAAAGATGCTTAGTCTGGAATCCAATTTTTGTCAAGAATATATCATGCTTAGTTAGTGCATTTTTAAAAAATATAAATAGAGAACCACTAAGTGAAAATATACCTTTATAGGAAGATATACTCTTTCCCAAAACTTTACAATGAAAACTAAAACTTGCTAGTCTGGTGGCAATAGTAATCAGATCAATTATCACTTCTAAATTTTTCTCTTTCTTTCTTTCTTTCTTTCTTTCTTTCTTTCTTTCTTTCTTTCTTTCTTTCTATTTAGTACAGGGTCTATAGGGTGTACAGGCCCTTGGACTCCTAGTGATCACGGCTTCCCAAATTGGGATTACAGGCATGCAACACCTCACCCAGTCCTCATGCCCAGGGGTTGGGGCCAGCACAGAAAACCATGGGATCAAACTCCTGGACTCTGTGTCTAATTAAGCAGGCACTTTAATTCGCTAAGCTATTTGGCCAGACCTACTACTAAGTTAAAATTGATTTTCTAATTGCAAAGTTTTGCTGACATATGCTCATCACCTCAGATATACAGAATCAATATTTTAAATGCTTGTATCTTCTTGTCACCATAATGGCCAAAATATTGAGCATATTGTATGCCAGGTGTTAGAATACAAATCTTCACATTTAATTTTTCTTTAAATCTTTTACTGGTCTTGCAGAATGAATGGCATTTCCTTGTCTTCTAGATAGAAATAAAGGTGAATCACATTGAAGGACATTATTCAAAGACTTTGGGACTGTTGTTTCAAAGCAACTTCAGACGTTAGTTTTGGAATGTAGTATTTTTATTTTCCTTTTGGCAGTCAAACTCTTTCCTGTTTCACTTTAAATTCTATTATAATTCTGGGATTATAGGGTACATGTTAAGAGTGCTGTCTTTATGGATACACTATGTAATTGCTTAAGTGAATAAATATAGCTTCCATAAAAATAATCTTAATTCAAAATTTGATCACTATAAATTGTAGACTAAAATCCAGAGTAGATCTTCAAAAGTAAGATAAATATTTTTTTTAAATTAGAAAAAATAGCCATCCATTTCTATAAATCATGCAATCCTTATCTTTATGTTGTTTACTATTATATTGACTTAGCTTATATTAAAATAAAAAGATAGTATTTCTTACAGAAAGAATAGTTTCTACTTAATCCTACAGGAAGTTTGAATTAGAAAAGAAGCAGATAACACGTAAGTTAGGAAGAAATACTGATTGCACGCTATAGCTTTTAATTAGGACTTTAGAGTTATTTTCTTTACCAGTCTTTCCAGGTTATAATCAATGCCAATGTACACAGCCTAAATATGTGAGAAGGAGATATTGCTCATTCTATAAAGATAAAAATTATGATTCTTTGTAGAAAAGTGACTACTCATAATGAGTATTTTGAAATTTTTCTCTGTAGTTGGACTACTAGGTTGAGTCAAACTAAAGTTTTACAATGTCACAATAACCTCGGAGATATTCTCTATATATGTATTCCCAACTTGCTGTGGTTGCTATGAATTATGTCATCTAAGTGCTGTAGTTGCTATGGTTTATAAAATGCAAACAACAGGGTCTACATTATAATGTATTCAGAATTTCAAGCTCTGTTATGGACAGCTAATTGTTTTATAGGAAATATTTCTGACTTGAGAGAATATAATATATTCCTTGGTCATTAAAAATATTCATTGTTTACTTAGTTGCATTTCTAATACTCATTTGATTGGACTTATTTTCTCTGTTCAATAGAGATTGTGGTTAGCTGAATTTAGAAAGAGTAGGCTAGCATGTAAAATAGACAATAGTATAGAAATAGACTATGATAACTTCGAGCCTTGCAGTGCAAGGAACAACATACAATTGGAGATTGTCAAATATACTTTTCATTGTTTCATAATTGATATGTATATATATATATATATATATAAATGTTCAAGCTGCAAACACTAAAAATACATAGGCACTAAAATGCTTTGCTTCAAAAATAATTTTAATTTTGAAATAATTTAATTTTTTAAATAATTTGAGCTGAACATGTTATTATCTTTAAACTTATATACAGTATCTACCTTCATTTAACATCGGAATTGTTGAATGCAATGTTTGAATATACTACAAATAATTATTTTTGTAAGTTTCATAATTTTGATTTTTCTACCTCTGCAATGATACTAGACACATATGCATACACATATATATACACAAACGTTCACTTGTTTGGTAAAGGCTAAAAAATATGGATATTAAAACTGAGAAAATAAATGTGGTCTTGAATTTTCTCAAGATCCATTGGTTATTAGCCATATCACTTCAGGAGATGTTGTGAAATTCAAAATATTTACTCCTTCTTCTATAATTTGATGATGATATTACCTATCATAAGCCAATGAAGACAGAATAGAATACAGACAAGATATATATTTTAGTTACAAGGAGCAACAGGATGGTCAAAATTGATTAAGTACTAGGGCCGTGAGGCACGGTGTCCTTGGTCCTTATTACACAGCTTAATTTGTGTACTGGTAGCTACAAGAAGCTGTAGGGATAAACCGCGGATATAAACAAGGTTCAAGAATTGAGGCTGGGCGTGGTGGCTCACGCCTGTGATCCCAGCACTCAGGAGGCTGAGGCAGGAGGATTGGTGCGAGTTCGAGACCAGCCTGAGCTACAAAAGTGAGCTCAAGGCCAGCCTCAACTGCATAACGAGACCCTGTCTCTAAAAGACAGAAAAAAAAAAAAAAAAATTGAGACACAGTGCATTTTTGAAAAAGTACACAGGAAAAGATCATGCCTAACCAGTAATCCTGAGTGTCTGCTGAGTGCAAATAACCTGAGTTAGGAAAAATTTGCACAAATCAAATCCTCAGCTGCCATGTGATAATTAATGCTTTAAGGAACCATACCTTCACGGCATGTTTCTTGGTCTCACTTCTGGTCACTGGCTTGAAGATTAATCTGTCTGTAAGCCACCGCTGGTCTCACCAATAGTCATGTAAGTTCAGACAGACTCAATTTGTTTATCTTATTTTATTATTTTGCAGTACTGGGGAATGAAATCAGGACCTTGCTCTTGCCAGGCAAGCACTTACTGTACTAAGCTATCTCCCTGGCCCTCAATTTATTTTTATGCCTCTTTATTAATACTAATTATTGTCTGTTGTGCACTGCATCAGTCTAGTCCTCAGCAATTATCTACAAGTAGAGTTGGTTTGAAGAACATATGACTGACATGTAGTAATAATTCAATGTATGTTAATATTATATACTTATTAATGAAGGATTTTATATGTTTTCTTCCTGAAAGATTGTCAATTCAAAGAGCATGACACAAATATTACTAATTCTCAGTGATGATAACATGATTTTTCTAAATGATCCAGCATGGTTTTACACAGAATTTAAGAGAAAAAAAATATTTCTTGTATCTCAAAAGCTGTGCCACATCATCTTTGAGGCTACTGAACTATGCCATAAAATTTTTGTTGTTTCTTGTTCATAAGTAGTTACATTGTAGCTTAACTTGTACTTCAAATTTCCATGAATTTTACTCCTTGCTTTTCTAGCTATTGGAATATTGAATCACTAAAGAACAAATACTATGAACACCAGTAATTTCTCTGATAAATCAAATATTTTGCAATTTATAAAAAGCAAACATCCAACGTTGAACAATTGACTTGATTAAATTTAGTGTTTGACTTAAAGGAGTCAGTTATTAAGGTCTTCCTTAGAAGCTTCATTCTTATTCCTAGAATTAAATTAAATGATCTCACTATTTTGTAGTTTAACTTGATCTTGAGATTGCTGTATTACACAAGCTTTCCAACCAAAAAAGAACCTAAATTTTCATGTGTATCATTTTATCTCATTGTGTTATACTATTCTGTTAATATAATTAGAAGAAAACTGAATCCATGCTGCAACTATGTACTGCTCCAACTGCTGTAACAAAACGGTTTAGCCTGTGAATTTATTTATTTATTCATTTATTTATTTATTTATTTATTTATATTTTTATTTTTATTTTTTTGAGACAGGGTCTCGCTATGCAGTTGAGGCTGGCCTTGAGCTCACTTTTGTAGCCCAGGCTGGTCTCGAACTCACACCAATCCTCCTGCCTCAGCCTCCCGAGTGCTGGGATTACAGGCGTGAGCCACCACGCTCGGCTTAGCCTGTGAATTTATAAACAACGGAAATTCACTTCCCAAAGTTCTGGAGAATGTAAGGCCCAATTTCAAGTCCGCAGCAAATCCAGGGTCTTGTGAAGAACCCTTTTCTGCTTTTGAAATAATGCCTTCTTGGTGTGTCTTTACATGGAAGAGGGACAGACATCAATTTTGGAATAACATAGTCATTTAGACTGTGTAGAGGTAAGGAATTAACATCGTGATAGTGAAAGATAATAAACAAAGCCCAGAGACAGCTGTAGTGGGTTACTTGGGTTACCTAAAACCTGGGATTGAAGGAGACAGAAAACAGCTAGTTCTAATGGCTCCTCGATCATTCTCTTCCTTTATTTGGGAAGATACTAGTTATTTTATCCCCTGCTTAGAATGTTTTCAATTAGCATTTGTATTAACCTGATGTTAGGTAAATGGTGATAGAAGTAGTGGTCTCTAGTCTGCATTCCCCAAAACAGTTATGCAAATTCCTTAGGCTGTCCTTTAGTATTCAATAAAAGTAATATTCTTCTGTGGGTCGAGGCTCACTTTGAGAGAGACAAATCTCAGTGAGTCCTCTGAGCTAAATTCATCAGGTTTCTCATCGTTCCTTTCAGCACCGACATAGAACATTAGAACAAGACTGTAGCACTGCCAATGGCCAACCTAGGTTGTGCATAGTGCATCTTTATATTAAGACAACATTCAATAGTAGTCTTATAATCACTGAAAATATTTTTCTAGCCACCATAATAGAGACTTAAGGAGTCTCCACATTGATTTTCATAGTGGTTGTACCAGTCTACATTCCCACCAGCAGTGGAGAATGGTTCCTTTGTCCCCACAACTGCTCCAACATTTTTTATTAGTGGATTTATTCATGACAGCTATTCTTTCTGGAGTGAGATGGTATCTCAATGTTGTTTTATTTTGCATTTCTCGAATGGCCAGTGCTGTGAACAGGTTTTCCTGTATTTGTTTACCATTGGTATTTATTCCTCTGGAAAGTGTGAGTTAATCTCACATGTCCATTTTTGGATTGGGCCTTTAAATCTGAGGGGCCAAATTATTTTATTTCTTTTTATAGAAGTTCTTTGAGTAATTGTTGGTTGCAATTTTTTTCACAATTTATGGATTTTCTTTTCACTTTTGGTGATTTCTTTTGACATAAGAAATTTCTCAATAATATGAGATCCCAGTTGTTGATTTTTTGCAGTATTTCCCATGTAGTTTGGTTTTTGTTCGTGAACTCTCTGACTACCCCTATGTCTCTAAAATTTCCACCTACTTTCTCTTCCAGGAGATTTAGTGTTTCTGTTTGAATGGTTAGATCTTTAATCCCCTTTGACTTTAGTTTAGTACATGGCAATAGATGTGGGTCTAGTTTTAGTTTTCAGCATGTGGAATATCAGTTTTCTGTTAAAGAGGCTATCTTTCTTAAAACACCTAAGCAAGATGATATATCTTCACTTGGGGAGAGATATACGTTACAGAAATAACTATCATCACGACAAGGAGGAAGAAATAATAGCATAGATTTTTATAATCATTTTGATATAGAAAAGATGAGCATTGGCTAGGGATATAGCTCAGTGGCACAGTGCCTGTAGCACAAGCATGAGGTCATGAGTTCAATTCCCAGTATATAAAAAAATCAGCATTAAAAAGCAATATTTTATTTTCTCTCTATCTCTACTTATCTATCATCCCTTTATGTCAAAGATGAGAGCATAAGCAACCAGAGATGATAATGGGAATATACTGCTGCTAGTCTTTGTGTAATACTACAATCAACCTTTATAATTCATAGAGTACATAACTATTCTTAACCGATGACTTTGCTTTTGTTTAAAAAACTTTAATAATCATTATGAAAAAAATATTTTACCAGTTTTCTAAAGAATGTTATAAGACTACAGTAAAATATTTTAGGAAGTACCCAGTACTTTACAAACTTGATATATTTGAGATAAAGTTTGCATTCCTGGGCTGGCCAAATAGCTCAATGGATTAAGTGCCTACAAGCAGGTGCAGGGGCCTGGGGGTCAATCCCCAGGCCTGTCATGGTGGCTCCACCGCTGAGGTGCACTGAGATGGTGATTGAGACTGGGCGTGGTGGCATGTATCTATAATCCCAGCTCATGGGAGGCTGTAAGCAGGTGGATCACTATGAGTTCAATCTACTAGTGAGACCCTGAACACCCTGTAGACCCTTCCCTAAAAATACAAAAAAAAGTTGGCATTCTTTTTAAATTATGATTATCACAAAGTGGACAAAAACCTTAGTTTAGATTTATTGAGATAATTATTAAATCTGAACTATACTTAGAATAAAGTCTATCTAGGCAAATTGAAATGGGAATATAGAATCATATACTTGTTACGTGATAGTAATGGAAAAATAAAGAACAATTCTTGGACAATGTAAAAGTGTTTTCCTCCATAAATCTGTCATAGTATTTTATAGTAGCTTCTATTTTGTCTTTTGAATCACTCATGCTTCCAATTATATCTATGTGTATCAACATTAATTCACTAGTATTAAACATCCTAGTCTATTGTAAGCTTTACTTTTTAGGCTATGGAGACTACAATATTGGCTAGTAATTGGTTTGACAAAGCACAAAAGTTTTGGAAATGACAGGGCTTGCTCTAAAAATTTTGCATTTTCTTGGTTCGAGATTTTTTTTTAGTGTGTATTATTCTATTTCTTGAAGTCAAATTGAGTAATGCATTCATTAAGAAGTATCAAAATGTACAACTTTTAAAAAAATCACCTGTGTCTGCAGTGAATACATTGTCATAGCATAAACATTTACTAAAAAAGATCCCAAATAAAACGTTGATACATTTTTAAGATAGTTTCCACTGAACAGTTTTTATATAAAAATGAGAACATAAAACATCTTCAAATTTGAATGAGTGGTAAAAACATCTAAAATCTAATTATCAGTCTTTTACCTGCTATTTTCCATATAAAAACTCCTAAGTAATTGTCATGTTCACTTTCATTTGTGTTAAATAAAGCTAATCTTGGATAAAGAGGAAAAATATAATTACTTATATTTGCCTAACTGGTTTAAAAATTTTCCCCTATCAAAACCTACCAAAGCTTTTACTTCACCATATTTCCAGCTTAAAGTGATGGTTCTTTTACTAATTTCCTATGACATATTGAATTTCTCCCTCTTCATTTTGATGGTTCCTTAACTTGTATTTTCATCACCTGGGTAATGCAACTGACAGGTGTGTATATGAACACTGACACATCTCATTGATATATATTGTAGTCAAGGAGAGTAATTTGCCCAGAGATCATAGCCTGCCCAGCAATTCCTCTCACACCTGCCCAGACAGACACAACAGTCTGGCACATCTATCAAGGTTCGTACTGTAAGCTCATTGGATTTTGAAACTTACAATAAGAAAATAAGATTGGCATAATGTAGAAGATATGCAAGGTGACATAAGGCAACCATTACAAGGCCGTATTTTGAATCAATTTTCTGAACATCCACGTTAGGCTGACAATAGAAACCCTCTGTATTTCTTTTTTACACAAAGGCTTAAAACTTGCTCTTTATGGATTGAAAACACAATCAATTCCAAAAATAAAAAAAAGTTAGAGGGAAACAATCTTTGATTTGGTAGAATGATAGGCAAGGTGTTTTCATTAAGTATTAAATATGTATGAAACTGTGTTTCAAGTAAAAAATCTGTGTATTTAAACTAAATTTACATGGCAGCATAAATTCTGAATATGATAACATTTGAATATTTTAAAAATATATTATACACATAAGTCTGATTGTATTCTCCAGAACCACAACAAAAAAGGTTCAGTATATTGTATTTTTAAGATTTTGCTCCTCTGGATGAGAACTTGAAGTAGATAAATGACTGTGTCTCTCTTTTGCAGAAGAGAATAGTGAAATTTAGAGAGGTTAAGAAAGAGCTACCAGGGATAGAAATTAGACCTTTCAAGTTGCAGGCCCTTGAACAGTTCCAGGCTGCCTTCTGTTGGACGCCACAGCCTCAGCCCAGGAGGCCAAAGCAGGAAATTACAGAGCATTTCCAGAACAGCTTGGGCTACAGAGTGAGTTCAAGGCTACTCAAAGCTATGCAAAAAGATCCTGTGTCAAAGAAAAAAAAAAAAAAAAGATTGTCTTCTATGGTAGTTATATGTTTCAGAAAACCTTCACATACATGTGGCATTAATCAGAGTATCATAGTTTTAGACTGAATGGGCCCTACAGATCACCAGGTGTGTCTTTTGTAATTTCTTAGGTAAGAAAATCAAGTTCAGAGTGAAGGAACAAACTGAAGATGAAATGCAGGCTCCTAGACTTCTTCTTTCTAGAATATCAAGTATTTCCTCAAATATTTACTTCAACATTTCTATGTACTAGAGCTTAGAGATTTTTTTGAACCTGGAGATTTATTTCTGTTTTATCACTGTTTAAAAAATTTTTCCAAGCAGGCTGTTGAACTTCTTACAAATTTCTTTATTAAAAAGTACCATTCTTAAACTTGGACATATCCAGTTAAAATCCTAACATAAAATTATTCTATTTTGAAATTTAAATGAAAACCACTAATATTCTGTATCATAAACCTACAAAATAGTTCAAATTCTGTTTTACTCTTTATCTTGCTTTATAGATAGCAGCATTTGTTCCTAAAGCAGAGTTGTATCATCATAGAAATATTACTTTGGGTAAATAAGACATCTTAGGGGCTGGGGAGATAGCTCCGAGGCACAAGTGCCTGCTGGGCAAGTGCAAGGTCGTGAGTTCGAACCCTGGTCCCACCAAAAAAAAAAAAAAAAGACATCTTAAATATTGATTTCAACTTATATCTGCAAGCTTTAGCACCTTTGAAGTGTAGATTAGTTTCTTTATAGATTACCTTTTAATAGCAATAGGTAGACACTGTTTGTAGATGCCTTAGAAAATTAAAGTTTAAATAGAATCATTACTAAGATCTCAGGTATACTGATAAATAATTTAATTATTTGAATTAATGATCTAGTTATCCTTAGCATGACCATCTTTAAATTTCATGCAAGCATAGTATAGTATCTATTTTTGTCAAACAAATATGTTGTGGTGTAATAAATACACTAAGTTTCAATCTCTCAAATTGATCACTTCTATGTAAAAAGTATAGAGTATAAGTCTGCACTGGTAATAAACAAAAGAAGGAGCTCCTAAAAGATCAACCTGGCTAATTTCTCCAGCTTATATCTCTCACACTACAACACTGCTGCCAATCAGATATTTCAAAAGATGAAAATATGAGTTAGGGTCTAAATTTTCATGGAGTTGAAAATTTTAAAAAATATTGTACTTTTGACCAGTTTATTACAATTGGAGATTAGGAAGACAAATTTTTTTTTTTTTTTTTTTGAGACAGGATCTCACTGTGCAGTTCAGGCTGGCTTTGAGCTCACTTTTGTAGCCCAGGCTGGTCTCGAACTCACAACGATCCTCCTGTCTCAGCCTCCCAAGTGCTGGGATTACAGGCGTGAGCCACCACGCCCGGCTATGGAAGACAAATATTGTGGAACTTTCATGATAGGTTTCATTTTGTTGTTGTGATTTTGTTCTCTTTGTTTCTTAGAGCACTGTGCGTATTGATGCTGACCTAGAAAGTGTAAGCCATGAAGATCCCAATCATAATTCTTTTGAAAATACTTTCAGATTTAGCAGCCAGAAAGTTAGAAGACCTACAATTTGTTTTTCATTTGTCCTTGAGATTCCTTAGTATCCTTGGATGTGCAATCTTAGTCTCTGTCTCTGTTTCTGTCTGTCTCTCTCTGAGTGTCTCTGTTTCTGTCTCTCTCTCTCTCTCCTCTTTCCCTTCCCTCCTCTCTTTTCTTGCTTTGATTCTGTCACAATAACATGATGTTAACCTGATGTGCATTCTTCCTTCTATCTCTCAGTCTTTTCTGACAAGCCAATCAGAGTGTCTATTTGAAGGAAATAGCTCTGTGGCACAAGTGCCTGCCTGGCAAGTACAAGGTTGTGAGTTCAAACCTTGGACTCACAATAAATAAATAAATAAATAAATTAATTAATTAATTAAAATGAAGTTTGCTGTTTATTGGTTTTGATATTCTTAAAATCCACCATAATTTCTATCTAAAAATGATTCATACTAATAGAGCTCATTTATGCATTAATTAATTTATTGGGCATTCACTGCCAACGAGATGGTAAAGTCATTAAATGGAACATACATTCATCATAAAGTGCTGACAGGTGTAGTAATACTATTGGCTTAATGCTACACACTTTCTCAATAGTTGAGAATCATTGTATTCTTTCTTCATGGGAACTATTTTATTAGGCTATTATGTGGACCCTTGTTGAAGTTTACTTTCTAGCAATTATTCAGAGAGATGGAGAAAAATGATTACTAATTTTACTGCCTTTACAATGAACTTTCGTAGCTGCTAGAGCTACTAAAATATCATTATATTCCTCATGTTTGTCCTATATAACTATCCAAAGTAGAACCATCAGGGCATTTGATAGGTTTCATGCTATGACCACAGATCTTTTTTATTAGATATTGCTTGCTATGTTATGATAACCTTAAAATAGCATTATTTTTAACTCTATATTGCATTTGGCTTTTACTGCCATTTCTGAGGTTTTATTTTCTCAGGAACAAAAATAAGACTGTCTAAAAAGTGCAGTCACACCATATGTGAATGAGTTTAGTCTTGCTAAAGTGACCACAGAATAAATATTAACAAAAAATGCATTGAAAAGCGACATTAAGGGGAGGAAAAAAGCTGGTACTTCGTACCATTCATGCCAGTAAATGCTGTTTCTACATCCAAATCTTAGTAAGAGTTCTGTCTCTTTTCATGATCCCTGTTCCCCATACAAGTAACTTATCTTCATTCAGTTTTTCCTTAATAATAATAGTGTCAGTACTATTTCAAATAAAAACTATTTTTTTCCTTTGGAAAAACCTACCAGGATGCCTCAGCTTTTCTGTTGGGTGTAATAAACTGCTAGAAAGAATTGACAACAATACAAAAAAAAAAAAAAAAAAAACTACACTGATTTTTATATTCTCTTTCATATGTTAATTTTGTGACTTAATCAACATTTGTTAAAAACTGATTATTCAGCATTTAATATACAACAAGAATTATGTTATATATTTAAATAGTCATCAGTTTTGGTTGAGTTATCACCATTTAAGCAATGAAGAACAAAACATTAACATTTCTTCAAAGCTTCGGAGAACATATTATTCTAGTATGATTTATTAATGTCAAAACCCACAATGCATTATTATATTTTCCCACATGTTCTTTTAATCCCTCCAAAATTTACACAAGGGAAAAATATTAGGTTAAACAAACAATAAGCTACTTTGGGTTTTGATTTATTATGTTTTGATTTTCATATAAATTAATGATATTAATGATTTTCAATTCATGGAAAAGCCTATTTGAACCAAAATACCGTGATAAATTACATTCAGAAACGTTATACTTCCATAATGACATTATGATATAAGTTGTGTCAGGGTACAACAGCTTTTGTGGTCTCTCAGTAGAAATTACTTCTAACATTTTCTTTATAACCTTTAGAATGTCTCATTTATTGGCTATGAAAACCTTCCTAATGTGTTAATGAATTAGATTATAATCACAAATGATTTACTATCATTCCTGCTTGTAAATCTGTTAATTTTCAAACTACTTTTGTTGATATTATGGTAAGGCCAGGTTTGACAACTATATACTGAATGGCCAAATTGAAAAGCACTGTTTACAGCCCTGGGAGTGATAAGATGAATTTGCTTATTTGGCTTTGAAATGACTCCAGAGGCACCAACAAAGGAGAAAAATTTAAAATATTCTTGATCAATGGCCATACATAATGCATTAATAAATTCCCAGGCAATACAATGAAAAATACTATCCATTTGGCTGTTTTGACCCAATCTATTGTTTAAAACACCCTTCTCAGGGCTTGATTAAAATGTTACAATCAATAGTATAAAAATGGAATAATAATAACAGACATATAGACCTTGTTACATCTCAGGCATTATTTATTTTACATCAAATTATTTCCTACTTACAACTTTATGAATTAACTCTACAGTATCTTCCTCATTTTACTTGTTCAAAAGTAGCTTGCTTAAACTAGACCTCCAGAAGTGATAAAGCTGACATCTCCACTGAGCAACCTGGCTCTGAAGCATAGGCTCAGAGCCCAGTTGTGTAGCACTGGACAAAAATCATTTTTAAGTAAAGCAGGAACTATGTCAATTGACTTCATGAAAACTCAATAATTATAAATTGACTTAAAATTATTTTTATATTTTAATCAAAATTAATAACACATTAAATTTGATTTTATTGAAGTTTTCCACTAACAAGAATTTATAGCACCATACTGAAAATACATGAGTTATGTTGGAATGGAATAATATGGGAATATCTGCTTATTTTAATGTATGGCACTTTAAAATACTGTCCTTGGGGCTGGGGAGATAGCTCCGAGGCACAAGTGCCTGCTGGGCAAGTGCAAGGTCGTGAGTTCGAACCCTGGTCCCACAAAAATAAATAAATAAATAAATAAATATAATACTGTCCAGCATGTACTTTTGATAAGTTACAATTCTTTATATGCTTTTTTTATTTTAAAAGTACAATCTACATAAAGCCTATTTAAAAAAATGTGACTTGCTCCATTTTCAAAACTTGAGCTCAAGAGAAACATTATCTCTTAGGTCAGAACATAAATTTAATTCAATTAAAGAATAATTCTAAATATTCCTGTAGCATATGTAAGCCACATTATTCTTAGGAGTGACGAATGACTTCTAGATGCGTTAAAAAATTAAATCCTAAAGAATAGAAGATTGTTTTAAATATACTTCTCAGAAGTGACATTTCATTTTAGATTTCAAAAATTTCTAATGTTGCTTATGACATAGTATTTGTACATTTGACGTTTCTCCTGAGGATATGAAAAAGAATCAAACTTTCTTCACTTTATTGTATGTATTCCATGGGTTGCTACAAAAATGTTAATTATTTTTTGGTATTTGTAAATTAAAGTAGTCTTTCTAGGTGACTCTGAAGTTGTGATACACAAATAATATTCATTACTGAAAGAAAAAAATTATGATTATCTCATCAATAGTATTTGCTTGTGTGAATTCAATGCAGTGCTTTTTCTATGGAAGTTGGTAGCATTTGTTGTCTTCCTTCAACTATAATTTGAGACTTCAAGGGACGTGACAAAACAATGACCATATATGCTATCTCTTGTCACATATTGAGATGATTAAAAGTGTATCTATTACATGTTTGAATTTCACTGCAAATTAATCTTTAGCTCCTTTAGAATTTTTTTTTTCTAGTCCTCTAAAGAAGTTTATCACTAGCATTCCTAGGTGAGCTCATCCCTGGGGATTTGTGTCTCAGTGTTACAAACTACGTTCAAAAATAGTACTAGTTTGGAATTTGCTAGAAATATGTATCCAAATTATTTCAGAATTACTTAGGAATTAATTGTTAAGAGAGTTAAATTATGAGAGCCTGGACCAGATAGCTCAGCAGACTAAAGTGCCTACTTAGGCAAAGCACAGAGACTGGGGTTTGATTCCCGGAACCACATGCCATGCCATCCCCACCCGTGGGGCACACTGAGACAACAATGGAGATTGGGTGTGGTGGGGTATGCCAGTAATCCTAGCGCTTGGGAGGCTGAAAAAAGGAGGAGCACTATGAGTCCCATCTACCTAGTGAGACCCTGGAGACCCTGTACTAAATCCATTTAATAATCATATATAAAAATTAAATTATGTACACTTAATCATTATTAATATTTAATACTTAAAAATATATTTGCCCTAATTTAGGAGAATGAGTCACTGGAAACTCAGTGATTATGTAATATGTTTAAATTATTAAGTTTTTACTATGCTCTGATTTTGTTACAGAGCAACATTTGTCTCATGGAATCTCTTATGAAATTATATTTTATTAACTTCGAGGGAGTTAAACAGGAGAAAGCTCTTAATCCATGATATCTTTTATTAAAGTGTTACCAAAAGACACCATTTCCCACCTTTGAAACACTGCTATTTCAGTATTTAAACAGAACTTTAATTATTGAAGCCTGGTGGAGCAGAAGTTGCTGAGAGAGGGAAATGTTGCTGAATGAGAACTTGAACTGGAGTCAAGAGTTAATCATTTTTAGAAATTGTGCTGGCTTTTTATTGGTGCTTCGTTGAAACTGCCAGGAGCACATTTCTGTCTTAACCTCATCAGGGAACACTGGCTTATGACTAACCCGAAAGTCTCAGATTATGAGTAGTATGCACAAATACCAACTCTGGAATTACTTTACTAGTTTTCTGCAGAAATATTTTTCTAATAATGGGAAGCTTATTCTGTAGCTCATAGATTCTACAGAGCAAACTAACCTACTCAAATTGTTCAATGAATGTACCACTGATTGAGACAGCTTACACTTGGTGACTAGACAAAAGGATAAAGGTGTTTTGGGTTGGCTCAGTTTTTTAGCTTTAGAAAAAGACAAGGAAAGTAAATTGCATAACCTCTTGTGGAACTCATTACAAAGCAGGAACTTCAAAAGACAGAACCAGCAGCAGAGAAAGTCAGTTAGCATTTATAAATCAGAAGTTGGAACTAAAATAAAGAAAAAGACATAATCTCAATCAAAATGTCATGGGTTCCAAAATACTGCTTTGTAAATCTGTCATCTTTACTCTTAAAAATATACAGGAAAGATCTATAAATCAAAACATATTTTAATCATCATCAGTGACTGTTTCAGATTTTGTAAATTGGCACTTAGTCTTGTAGATGTAGCAAAATTTTTTGAAATAATTTTAAGTACAAATACAAGGCTTTTCTGTAATATATTAGTTTTGTTTATAGATTATTTCCTTCTTTTACTACATAAGCATTTCATTTATGCACACAAATAAAACACTGTGGATGGTCCCTAAGCATTTGAGCTAAAACATGAGTTCTGATTGGGCCTATGGACAATTCCCCCAACATTTAGAAAAGCAGAGGAAAAGTATCAGGCTAGCAAATGCTCTTTTCTGATAAAGGAAACAACTACACAGCTTTATTTGTTCAAAGTAACCAATGCTATATGTGCAAAACAAATAAAACCCAACAACTCCCCCAATACTACTTTTAAAACTGACAAATTAAACTAGATTTTCATTAGAATTTTTCCACATTAGTAAAATCTATATCTATATCTATATCTATATCTATATCTATATATCTATATCACATCCATATGTATCTATATCTATATCATCTATCTATATCTGTCTATATCTATATCCATATATATAGTGAGTTACTGAGCTTCATCTTCTGGACCAGAATTTCAAGTTCGTCTCTCTTCATAAAAAGCAATTATGAGACTATTTCATCTTTGCCTCTTTGCCAGCACCAAGTCAGCCTACCTGAATCTTTGCATTTCATGAGAAACATGGTATTTCTTATAGATTATTTTCTTAAAGAACTACATCAAACTACTAGGTCAGCTCAGTGCTGTAGATATGTGCTATGTGAAGCACAGTTATTTAATAAAGTATGTTGCAGAACTTTTCTTTGTTGTTTATTTATTTTTATGGCCAACTCAGCCTGCCCTGAGGGCAGGGCTGGCACAGCATGTGGTGCCAGGGATCTAACTGTGGTCCCTGTAGCCACCCAAGCTTTCCTAAGTAGGCGCTTTAGACCACTGAGCCATCCTGTTGATAAATTTTACAGCAATGTGTGTAATTTTTCATGTGACGCATAGACCTAATCTTACAAGATTGGTTCCTTTTTAATTCCTCTCTAAGACTCATCTTTTTAATTGTTTTCTAATTTCCTTTTAAATTTTAATGTATTTATTTATTTGTTACAGGGCCTGACTATGTAGTTCAGACTCATAGTGATCCTGATATCTTAGCTTCCCCAGCGCTGAGTTTACAGGCATGTGCCACCACACCCAATTTTGGGTTAGCTCAGCATGTGGTACCAGGGATTGAACTCAGGTCCTTGGACTTGCCAGGGAGGTGCTTAGACCACTGAGGTATGTTCCCAGTCCTCTAATCAAAGAATTCCTTGGCAGGGACATTTGTTTCTATTTTCTCTTCTAAGTTAAATGCATAAAGACTATTTTCCTCCTCAGCAGAGGTCAAAAATCACGATATTATTTACCAGCTAAGTGGAAATAGATATTATTCATGTGAAATGATGTGTTTTTATCACCCCTAAAAATGTATTTTTACATAGTTTGCTGACAGCTTTGTGTTGAATGAGCTACGTAGTACTGGAGCCATTCAATCTTTATTTTATTTATTTATTTATTTATTTAGTTAGTTAGTTAGTTAGTTTTTTTGAGACAGGGCCTTGCTATGCATCTTAGACTGGCCTTGAGCTCACTTTTATAGCCCAGGCTGGTCTCGAACTCGCAGCAAACTTCCTGCCACAGCATCCCAAGTGCTGGGATTACAGGTGTGCACCACCACGCCCGGTGCCATTCAATCTTTAGAGCAGAAGTAGACCTTGAATTTCACCAGCTTTATGTTAGCGTCTTTGTCATCAGGTTGAAACAGTTAATTCTGTAGAAAACAAGCTCATGGTTTCATAGAGTTGAAGAATAAAGACGTGAACCTAAAGGATGAAAGCAAGAGAGTAATTACTGGAAAAAAAGAAAAAGAGCTCCTAGATCTTGAATATCAAGTAGCAATTCCCAAGGGAAATTCAAACCGCAGTCTTGGTTTTGCTCTTACAGAAATGTGCAAGGTGTGGCGGTGAGGAGGTTGATTTTTAAAAGAAAACAAACTTCGTTATTATGCATTTTTAATGTTTGTGAAACTTAGAGGTAAGGAGGAGCAGTCAAATATTATAGAATGTGCATAAGATCCTTTATTCTCTGAAGCGAAACCCCTAATCATTCCATTCTTTCACTAACCTTTTATCTTTAGTTCTTGTGACTTTTTTATTTTTCATTTCTTTTTTATTACTTTTAATAAGAAATAACAATGTGACAGTTTCAAAATACTTTAGTAGTACACTCCCAATAATTGATACACTGCATATTGTTGTCCTTGTAGTAGTTATACAGAGCAGAGAATGTAGACATGATAATTTTTCTCATCATTGTTGGTACAAAAAGTTTCTTGTCATTGGACTAAGAGAAACTAGCTCTATACATAGTACAATATACTGCCCTCGCTGCCTTTTCCTAGATCTAACAACTAAACCATCCCAATGTTGATTAAGGAAAATTATTGTGATATTTTAAACTACATTTCTTTTTTCAATTACTGAGAAATTCAATTTATCAGTGAGAAGACCATGAAGAGCTTCCTCACACCCAGGTACCCTAATCAAATAACTCTTCTCTTCAGAAAAATCAGGATTCCTAATAGTTTCTCATATTTTCTATTATAATTTGTTTTGTCTTTTTGAGACAGCTATGCAGTTCAGGCTGGACTTGAGCTCACTTTTGTAGCCCAGAGTGGTCTCGAACTCACACCAATCCTCCTGCCTCAGCCTCCTGAGTGCTGGGATTACAGGTGTGCGCCATCACACCCAACTTTTATTATAAAATTTTAATCAACATGGAATGAAAGTAATATAATATGTTATTTATCCTTTTAAACATTTTATTTGATATAGGGTCTCACTACATAGTTCAGCCTCATAGTGATCCTCTTGTCTTAGTCTCCTCAGCTCTGGGATTACAGGCATGCACCACCACACTTGGTTTCTGGACCAGCAATGGCACATAGTATCAGGGATTGAACTTGATACCTTGCTCTTTCCAGGCAGTTGTTTATGCCACTGAGCTGTTTCCCCAGATGAAATATAATATTTTAATGCCAACTTGTCTTAACCTCCTATATACATACATATGTATGTATATATATACATTATGCATATATATTTTATATATGCATATTCAGTTCACATAATAATTCAGTTTGCAAACAGTGATATTTGAGAAAGTTTTGCTTCCATTTGTAAACTGCACATCTTCTGACAAATATGACCATGGTCATCTTCCCCATACAAACGCAGCCATCTTCACCCAAATCATAACACAAAGTAAGTTTATAAAATGCATTAATATACCTCTGTGCATGTGTCTTCATAATCTGTATTAGTTAATAAACCACTTTATTAAGCTATGGAAAAAGTTTTTAAAAGCTTTGAGAGCTTGGATGCATTGTGCTCTCTTTGGTACCAATTCAAATTTAATATCATACCCAGTAAATCCTTGCTTTATGTTAAAAGTAGCATTCTTCCTACATACTCCCTTAGCTTCAAAGCCTGATTTCTAATATGTATTCATTTTTGTTATTTATGGTATCAAGGATTAAAATCTTTAAGTTTTGTTTTCTATTAACAGTTCCTGGGCTGGCCAAATAGCTCAGTGGATTAATTGCCTAGAAGAAGTTGCAGGGGCCAGGGATTTGATCCCTGAGCCTGCTGTGCCATCCCCACCACCAGGGAACACTGAGATAGCTGTTGAGACTGGGCATGGTGGTGTATGCCTATAATCCCAGCTCTTGGGAGGCTGCAAAAAGGGAGATTATTATGAGTGTGATTTAGTAGTGAGACCCTGAACACCCTGTAGCTCCTTCCCTAAAATACATACAGTGATACCTCAGTTCATGACCTTAATTCATTGCACAATTCTGGGGAAGATGCTGGCAGTCTTGGTAGTGCAGGAAAGTTGGCTATGTTAATGTTCACCCTCTGATGTAGAATTTAGGAACAAAAGTAAAATTTTGTCTAAAGCATCTGTTTCCAAACTAAATTCTCCATAAACACAAACAGTCTTGAACCAATGTATTACTGTGTATTTCACTTATTTATGACTAAAATGGATTCAATATTTACACTCAATTTATTGCATTTTCATGTGAGTGTCTTATTTGAAAACTCTTATTTGGCAGAATTTTAATGTTTCATAGTAGGTGCATATTTCTGTGCTTAAAATGTACACATTTAAGTTTTACAATACATCAAATGTATAAACTAAATTGCTTTACCCAATTATTCAGTCACTGCTTTTCATTTGAAGACCAAATGGTCCATTGAATGTTTGTAGTATAAAATATATGTATACTTTTATGAAAACAATGCATGCATTTGTTATACACACATGCAGTTGTTTTATAAAGAGATATCCAAGTTAAATATCAAAAGTTGAAGTATATCTCCCTTATTTCTGCTTTTGTCATGTGTTCTAAATAACAATTAACTGGGTGCAGAAATGCTGAAGAAGATATATATATATATATATATATATATATATATATACACCTATTCTGCCATATGAATATCTGGAATATTAGTTCCACATAGCAGTGTGCTGACTTTAGAATTTTCATCTCTGTTGAATTATCAGCCCTTAAATTGGTCTATAGATTAACAAGTACAAAATGACTTCCAAAAATACCTGGGGTATAATTTGCAATGCAATACAGCATGATTCTGAGATTTTGCCTTGCAGTATCTCTCAAGGGGATGAGTAAGCTCTCATAATTTTGATAAATTTAAAATATTTAGTCTTGTATCTGAGTCATTGAAAAAAAGTAAACCAGTCAAGTATGTTAGTAATTTCATCTAATGAACATTGCAGCAATTTAATCATTAAATCTATGACTAGATGTTAAATCTATATCTTTCATATAAGTAATGGTACAAATATTCATCCTTTATGTTTATCCTGTTGTACCACTATCCAGAAATATCATGGAATTCATTGCTTGATTAGCTTTATGAAGCAAGGATAAGGTCCTTTACCTGCTTTATATTAGGTGTAAAGCAAGTGTGTGCTATGCCTATCTTAACACTGTGAACAGTTCTCCAGTTAGCTGATTATAACCCTCTGTGGACTTAGGTAATCGTAATTCATGACAAATTTTACATCTTCTACATTTAGCCCTCAGAAGCCATATCTGTAGTAATTAGAATAGGAAATTTTCCATGTTTGAACTAATTTATAACTCAGACTTTTTCCTGTTGACTCTTGTCACTGTGAATACCCAAAGCAGACCATCTGTCTCTTCTCATTTTTTGATAAGTTCATTATATCTTTTGGCTTCAATAAAACAATGGCTGTATTATCCTTACTCATGGTCTTTCTATCAGACAGAATCTTTATATTTTGTACACCATTATATACGTCTACAATATTCACCACTGGCTGTCTTATACCTTTAGGTTCACTGATGCTCTACTTAGGGTTTGTCAATGAAGTCTTCTGTGATACCTAACAATACATAGGTAGAAATTTCCTATCAGCTACTATGACGGTTTATTATGTCTAGATGTCCCCCAAAGTCTCATGTAGTCATGAGACATATTTGCAGCTGGCTGAATATGGAGTGCATGATGCTGGAATTAAGGGCATGTGATTGGTATATCAGTCCACTGACTGTTTTGACATAGTCTTGCTAGGACGAAGAGTGTGAATGCTGCACATGCCCTGGGACTGGAAGCCTACACAGAATGTAAGGGACAGAAATAGTCTTGTCTCCTCCTTTAGTCTCTTTGCTATCTCATGAGTGCCATGAACCATTCTCTGTGACGGCCTTCTTCCAAACCACTCAGTCTTAGAGCCAACCAATTATAGACTGAAATCTCCACAAACTATGAGCCAAATAAACTTTTCCAACTTTAACTTTAGGTGTAGGTACATGTCCTAAGCAATTAGAAAATGAATTAGGAGAATTATGTTGTGTTTTATCAGGAACATAGTAGGTTGTACATCTCAGATTGCTTCACTCACACAATAAGTGCCAATAAGTCTTCCAGGTGTTGCAATGCAGATTTCCACTTCTCTCTACGAATAACCCATGGAATCCTTTGGGAAGCGCAGTACTGGAGCTAAGTCTGTGAATGATATGTTTTTATAGTACTGCTACTTGCTTTACTGCTCACTATTTTCCTGGTTAAACAACAGCTTCACACAAAGTAAGATACTTTCTGAACTAATCTAATCTCCTCGAAGCATGCCCAATCCACTTGCAGCTATTGGCTACCCCAGAGTTTGAATAACAATGCTTTCAGTCACATTTTGTTTCCCACTTATGTCTGTGACATTTTGGGGACATAGGCCATATAGAAATTCAGAACTAACTTTGGGCAGTTATGTACTCCTAACTGTCATTCTCTGTGTCTTTCTGTATGCTTTTGTCCCTTATGCAATGTCTAGCCTAGGCAACCCATTCTTGATTAAACGTCCTCCTATTTGCGCAACATAAAATTCTTCCTTGTAAAAATTGATTTCTCCTCCAAGTTTCCAAAGTTGTTGCCAGATGACAGCCTTTAACAACTCCTCCTATGCAAAATTTTCCTAGATTTCTATCCAAACCAAAACTTCAGCCACTCAAGCAGGCACGATATTAGAATTGTGGTTAGTTTTCAAAACACGGGAGGGTATTTAGGAGGATGAGTGCCTGGTAATCGCTTTAATGGCAGTAAGTTCTCCAAGAGGCAGAACCAGCTGAACATCATCAGTGACATCAAAGTACCTACATGATTAGCAATGAATGGGATTAAAATATATTATTTAATGTTTAAGAAGCTGTAATTTTGCTTTTTAATCTTTGGTGGAAGTATGTCTGATACTCTAAAATTTAAGGGAACACTGAGCCTTTTATTGTCATGAATATACTTAAATCAAAATTTGAATGTGATTTCTGCTTACTGTCAAATAGTATCACACAATGTAATGTGTGTGTGTGTGTGTGTGTGTGTGTGTGTGTGTGTGTGTTCATATTCATGTCTGGACAACAGCACAATACTTGGATATAATAGAACTTCAAAATAGGTTATGTGTGGTCTGTTCTTCATTTCCTCATTTTTATCTCTCTCTACAGATCTCCCTCATCTAATTCTTTAGAAAATGTAGTTCTTGAAATATCTGAATTTATTTTATAATCAAGAGAGTACTTGTAAAGTCACAAACAAATAGTTTAAGTTTTGCTCATGTATATTTTCTAGTAAAAAACAACAAAAAAAAAAACAAAACTGTGTCTTCAAAGGCAAAAAGCATTGAAAGGTGAGTTGATGAATTTAATTATTAGAGATGGCCAATCTGAATAGTTTAAGCAAGCATTATCTGTTTCTGAGTAAAAATTTTTCTGCTTGAGTTACTTTAATAATTGCCTTAGATCTCTACTTTACCAGAGTAGGCAGCCAGCTGCTTTCTTTATATTTCATAGTTCAATTAGACTTCACTGAAAGACTCAGTTTTTAAGGCTTTTATATCAAATGTGAGAAATTCAAAGGGGTTAGACAAAGCCTTACAATTTATCTACCAGAGAATAAAATGACAGCATCATGGTTTTGATTGAAGTGTGCATTCCTATCCATATGAGTCAAGCTTTTCTGCTCTTGTGCCTTCTACAAAAGCATATACCGAAACCCCACCGCTGGGAGCTGAGCCTGTGCACCCGCCGCGGGTAAGCCCCTGCGCCCCTCTGCCCCGCCTCTGCGTTCCAGCGACTAACTTCCTGTTCCCGCCGAGCCCAAACCCCACCGCTGGGAGCTGAGCCCGCGAGCCAGCTGGGTCAGGATCCTTGGCCTGCCTTCCCTTTTTTTTTTGAACCCCTCCAGCCCAAGCCCCAGCAGTGAACCCATCAAATAGCCCGTTTGGCAACAGATCCGGTCCACGAGCCTACCAGGACTACTCAATCCCAAAGCTCCACCTCCACCTACAGACCACATCCCCCAGGATTCACAAAAGCTAGCAGCCAGAGCCCCAACACAAGAGTCAGGAACCTCTGTAGAAGAACCACCTTGGAGTCTCCACACCAAACGCCCATAGACACAGCATAACATCACCAAAGTGCAGAGGTCGCTTCCATACAAAATGATAACAACAAGGAGTAGGAGGCAATCTCAGGACCCGTGCCCACCCAAACCAAAT
>PVJA010029387.1:0-11216 GCA_004027025.1 Myocastor coypus
TTTTTTTGTCTTTTTGAGATAGGGTCTCGCTATGCAGTTGAGGCTGGTCCTGAGCTCACTTTTGTAGCCCAGGCTGGTCTCGAACTCGCACCAATCCTCCTGCCTCAGCCTCCCCAGTGCTGGGATTACAGGCATGCGCCACCACGCCTGTCTTAAGGCAGAATTATTGCTTCTTCAATATATTCAGAGCCCCAGTAGTATGAAAAGCTTAATACAGCTTCTCAAACTATAGCTTTAAAATTGCCTAAAGTGAATGAGAAGCTCAATTCTCATAAATAAATTATTTTACTTATTTTATAAGGAATTTATTCCTACTTAAGTACATGCAAAGATCTCACCCTAGTCTCTCACCAATCACTTTTGAATAAATATGAGTATTTTCCAAAAGCTCTGGTTTAATTAGAAGTTTGATGATAGTTGAATAGAATCTGAAGGACTTAGATATGCATTTCTATTTCATGTGAAGAACTTTTGTTATGTCACATCCAAATAATGAAATATGAATGTGGACTATAATAGTATTAAATTTTAGAACTATTTCTTCAGCTAAGTGTTAGTAGAAAATAACTTGTTTTATATTGGATGAGTAAATCGAGATGAATGGATTATTTTATCTACCATCTAATGTTGGATGTTTGGAAATACCCGCTTCTGGATCATCATATAGAGAAGGATTATGTTTGTCTTTGAAATATTTATTTTGTAGTTCATCATTAAGTTCATTATTAGTCCTGCAGAAAATACCGCCAAACATTTGGGCCCATGTTAAAAAAATAAAAACCACAGGACTCTGTAAAGTATTTCAGCTCCCATCTTAAGCTTTATACACTGTTTTTGATGTGATGACTTTTGGTTGGAAGATAGTTCCTGGAAAAACACAAAATTTCCATGAGCTGTCCTAGTTCACAGTATAGGTTATAAGTGTTAAAAGGATTATTTTCTTGCTTTATACCATGAAGAAACCAAATATAAATGTAATTTGAAAGCATAATCATAGCATATTTTTGTCTGATACACAAAAACTAAATTCCTTATTTACATTAAAATTTATTAATCACTTAATCATTCATCCAGGTAATGATTTATCACAATACAAACAAAATAAAGGCAAAAAGAAAGTGCAATATGCTAGGGTCATTTATTAAGATTCTTTAGGAATACACTCACTACATACACTAAGCCTATACAGCAATATAGCAATGAGGAATTCAGTGGTAGTACCTCCGTGTCAGAGAAGTAGGGTGAGGGGAATAAGGGAAGAGGTATTAACTTAGTGCATCAATCAGTGTTTTACTAGAGAAGCAGACATCACACAAAATATACAAGTGTATACGATTTACAAGAAAGTCCTACAATGGTCACCCACATGGTCGAATGAGGAAGTGTGCAGAGGGCAGCTGCACACTGGGGATTGAAGGATTGAGGCCAAGCTCTGGAGCTCACTGCAGTGTCCCTGGCAAGGTCATATCAGGAGGACAACGAGTGTGCTCTGGTAGGATGAAGAGTTCTCAAGAGAAGCTGAAGAGCACACTGGAAGCCTGGGGGTGACTTCCAAGCTCAAAGTGAAGTCTGGAGCCCATCCAAAGAAACAGAAGTGCATCCATCTCTCCTCAGTTCCTCTTTAGACCATCTAGTGTGAGCTGCCCTAGGGTGTGGAATTGCTAAGCCAATTTAAAGTTCTTTTAACTGAACTTCTCAAATTGACACAGTCAACCAACCATCCTATGTATGGAATGAAAAATAGGCAAGAAATGAACTTCTAGCTTCCTTTCTGTCATGGAAAATTTAAAACGTTTCAGTGCTTCTCCTTCCAATATAAAGAGCTCAACCAGCACACAAGCAATGTCTTTTCTGGGACTCAGTGGAAAACTGAAATCTCAAGGCTGACAGAAAAGCCTAGAAACATCAGTCGGGAAATGCTCCGTGGTGGTTTTTCTCAGGGCTAAAGGGATGGATACTCATTGGCGTGAGAATGAGAGAACCCAGGGCTCCGTGCTTACAGGGATTTCACATGCTCTAGAGCAGTGGTTCTCAACCTTTCTAGTGCTGTGACCCCGCAAAACAGTTCCTCATGTTGCGGTGACCCCAAACCAAAAAATACTTTTGGTCACTACTTCAAAACTGTAATTTTGCTACAGTTGTGATTTGGAATGGCTTTTGGGACCCCTGTGTTTTGGTCATTTGATCCCCACCGGGGTCACGACCCACAGGTTGAGAAACGCTGCTCTAGAGCTTTCTCTCAGTGCCCCACCAGAATTCTATGATAACCTTCTGGTCAGAATCCTGTTCTGGCTATGATCATTGTGAAATATGCTGATAGCACTCTACACAGAAAGGCTGACTTTCCCAAGTTCTTAATCGTTTCCTATTTCACTTTTGAGTGTAGAAGCAACCTTTAAGATCTGCAGTAATTTGACAATTGCAGAAGCGTTGCATCTCTTCTCCGGAGTGGTTTTTCACACTATTCAGGAAGTTAATCTATTATTACAAGCAGTAGTACTACCCACGCTAAGTTTTCACATTTGCAAAGGAAAGCCACCCCTATCCATAATGCAACCTGCTCATTTTCCAGACCCTATACTATTTCCACATTCAGTCTGCTCACACTAACCTCCTGGTCTAAAACATGCCAAAGCGGCTGCTCCTGCTGTTCTGCTGTTTTCTACCGCCATGACTGCCGCCCTCTTCCGTGTGCCACTCTGTCTTGGAGCCAGCTGAGTACAGACTGAAACCCTACTAACTGAGAGCTAAATAAACCTTTCCTTCCTTTAAAAAAAAAAAAAAAAGCATGTCATGGCCATGTATTTCTCTTGGTCTTTTCATTTGTTCTCGTGTGTGTGTGTGTGTGTGTGTGTGTGTGTGTGTGTGTGTGTGTGTGTGTCTTTTTGAGATAGCATCTCACTATGCAGTTCAGGCCTTGAGCTTACTTTGTAGCCCAGGCTGTTCTCAAACTGTCCACAATCCTCCTGCCTCAGCCTCCCCAGTGCCTGCACTGCCGGTGTGCGCCACCATGTGGCGCTTGTTCCCATTTTCACCTTCGCTGCCTTGCCATGGATTGTTCAGCCGACAGCCTCCCATGAACCAGGTTTTGGCTCAGTTGCCGTCTCTTCTGCAAAGCTTTGTGTCTGACAAAACAACAGCAGAACTGTGTTGCCTGCTTAACTGATATGCTTAGAAAATGTTACTTTTTATTTCAAAAAATAATATATAAAACATTAGAAATGATACCCAAGATGATAGGAGTTGAACAATGATTATTATATTATACATTGCTGTATTCAAAGTAGTTGCTCAGATTACTAAATATAAGCACGTGATACTCATCAAAACAAAGATGTGATAGAAATTCGTAATACATCACCCTAGTTATCCTGGGTATATAGCTACAAGTTTTGTTTCCACTTTCTTTTTTTCTTCCTTTTCTCCTTCCCCTCATCACAATTATTTATCCCTTATCTTCAATTCTTTTCCCTTTATAGTATTTATTGTATTTTTTAAAATTTTACTAATTTTAATGAGAAAGAAATAACAAAGAGACAGTTTCCAACCAGGTTAGTAGAACAGCCCCAATAATCACTACATTGCACTTTGTCTGCATAGTAGCTGTTCAGGGTACAAGATGCGGACATGGCATCTTGTCTAAACACTGTTAGTCCAAATCTTTCTTCTCACTGAGCTAAGAGAAGGTGGTTGCATGTATAGCCCATAGTCCATAAGAGCAGCAGGTTATCATCAGAACTGGCAATGATTTCATGTATTCTTTCAAGTTCTGACAATATCATGTTTACACATGTGTGTCTGATTTATTTTACTTATGAGAATAGCTTCTAGTTACATCTACTTACCTATTAGAGCTTTGAGTTCATTTTTCTTTCTAGCTGAATAGTACTGAACTGTTGAAAGATGCCACATCGTTTTATCCATTCTGCGGGTGACAGGCATTTGACTTGTTTCCCCGATTTAGCTATGACAAAAATTCCATCGGTATAAACATGGGTACACATATATTTCTGCGGTATGATGTTCTTAGTTCTTTTGGAAGAATATCCACAAGAGGGTAAATATTTTTTCATGTATAATAGGAGATTTTCATCTTCTGAGATAAAGTTCAGATTGGTTATATGAGATAAGATAACAGAAAAAATAGTACATGTATTCAAAATCATGTTTGATCTGCTGTCATTGATTCAGAAATTGACCACTTTTCAAAATGACTTGTGAGACAGTCAAATATCTGATATTATTGATCTTTGAATATCAGCTATATTCAAATATCAGGATAAACAAAGACAGATGGAAAGACCCTGTTTCCTAAAGAGTAGAGACAGCGAAAGGCTCTGATAGCAAGGACACCTGAGCAGCTTGAAGCCCAGTGGCTAAGTTTCTTCCCAGGAATCAAAGCTCTCCTGTGCCAAGGTGGTTTCAGGGGTTCTGAGCTGAATTCCCCCCGGAAAGGGTCTGTGCGTGAACTGCCAGCCTTCTGAGCACCATGGAGACCTCTGGCTGTCTTCCTGAGCAGAGGACATTGAGCAAGCATGTGTCCATGGGATCTTGGAGATGAGGCAGAAATGCCAAACTGAGGATGGAGATGTTTGTTTGTTTACTCTTTGTTTATGTGTAATGCAGATAAACAGGACATTGAGTCACTTCTGAGGCTTTAGCATCTTTTCTTCTTAAATGTATTTGGCACAGGGTCTCAATGCACACCTCAGACTTGTGATCCTCCTATTTTCAGCCTCCCCAACACTGGGAGTACAGGGTTGTACCGCCACACCTGGACTCTGTCCTGCTCAACCCAACCTGGGGGCGGGACTGGCATGTCATGTGATATTGGAGATCGAACTGTGGTCCCTACATTGTCTAAGCTTGGCTAAGTGGGTGGGTGCTTTAGTCTGCTGAGCTATGTCATCAGCCCAAGAATTTAGCATCTTTGAACTTCTGCAATAATTGTTTATTTGCTCAAGAAGAGATAGACACTGCTGTTTTGTATTTCTTCCAAATGGATTTTATAAGGTGAGATGCTAAAGGTTTTTGCCTGCACTTCATGCTTGATATACGTGTGAAATGTAATTTTCTTTTAATTAAACTCCTTAGCATACTTTTAAGGCAAGAATACTTGATCTAAAATTGAGATATTCCCAGGCGTGGTATGAAGAGGGAGCTTCTGACTTCTTTTCTCCCGCGTGTCTTTCCATCTAACTAAGTGAAGATCAGACAGACAGTCGACACTGCCTTGCGAGGGGCATCAGTGGCTTTGAGTCTTAGGAATTTTCCTTGTTCTCGGGGCTCAGTGTTAGCTGATGTAGATGGGATCACTCAGGAACTTTTATATTCGTGGTTTTACCAGTGAATTTATTCTTGCTTGAGAAACAAGAATTCAGTTTAAAGTTAAAAATTATGGAAGACAGTCCATGACAATGGGTGTTGGGAATGCAAAGGAAATTTTAGGAAAAGATTCTACCACCTTTCTAGGCTAATTCCTACCATTTCTGTACATTTCCGTTCCATTTTTCCATCTCCGTTAGTCAAAGTTTACTACATTTACTCTCCTCAAATATCATTGGCAAAATATGAGACTGAAGTATCCAGTGATTTCCCAGGGAATGTAGCAAAACCCATGGTCTCAGAGTCCCAGGGACCTGTGTATTACTCCACCATCTCCAGGTAGCTGCTGCTCATAGCAGGTTTTTTTTTTTTTTTTTTTTTTTTTTTCTCAGAGTGAATGGTAGAATCATTTTATCAGGATAAGTAGTAGGAATGAGAGAGACCAAAGAAAATTTTGCAAATCATTTTTTGGTATTTCTTTGCTTATGTTATTGCTTTTATCAAAAAATATACATATGTCTGCATACATACACACACACACACACACACACACACACTAAGACAGAAGACAGAGACAGAGACACAGAGAGAGAGAATACCCCATATGCCACTTTTCTTTGTTTTCCAAGCCTTCCAAGTCTCTTTGGATATATTTCCCTTTTCTATCCATATAATGACATGCTAGGAGTTTTTACAAGACTTCCTCTAACCACTACTTCCCTTAAAGAGCCCTGGCTTGTATATATGTTTTTAAATTTATTTTTTATTACTTTTGATAAGAAAAAACAATGCAACACTTTCAAAACACCTTTGTAGTACATTCCCAATAATTGATACAAGGCACAGTGTTTTCCTCATAGTAGTCATTCAGAGCACAGGATATAGACATGATAAATTTTCTAATCATTATTGATACAAAAATTTCTTCTCATTGAACTAAGTACGGTAGTTGTACACATAGTAAAATATTCCATGTTTGCAGTGGGTTATTGGCAGAACTAGCAATGTTGGAAGCTGTTGATTTAAGCCTTCTATAGCTCAGTATACTAATCTAGCTTTACTTTTTATGCCTTGTGGTTAAACTTTTTTTCTGGATGGTTAAGGGCAAGATAAAGCAAGACTTGTATAACAAAATATGGAACTTTTGAATCTCCCAAGGTCAGTCAAATTCCCTCAAAATTTAAGATTTGCACTCCGCCCCTCACGCCGACCCCTTCAGAGCCCCTTTCTTCTCTTCTGTTCTCCATACCCTTGCTACACACTTTGTTTCTGCTCTTTCATATTACTTATAAACCTGTACATTGATCACTGTTTCATCCAAGGTAACCTCGCTGTGATTTTACTGTATGAAACCTCCCTCAGTGAAGACCCTCAGGTGCGACCCACTTTCAGGCCCCGTCCTGCCTCCCAGGAGCTTTCTCTTAATAAGGCATTCCTGGGCTTGGCTTCTTTGGTCCTGGAGTCCAGCATTCAGCCTCCAGAGACATGAACTCAGCCTACCCCGCAGGCCTGGTGCTGCGACTTTCTAACAATAGCGCAGTGACATTTCGATGTATTTGGTTCATTTTCAGCTCCATTTTCCTTTGATACCTCAATCCGTATTAGGCTAGCTAAAATTTAAGTCTTTAAAATTAAATAGCAAATTAACATCATGTTTTTTTTTTTTTTCTTTAAATGCTCCAGTGTCTTTGCTTCTATCATGATATCTCTCACTGTGTTTCTGTTCAATTAAAAAAAAATACGATGCAAGCTTGGGCTGATGTTTCTATCTTAAACTTCACAACTGGGCTGACAGTTCTCAGTGAGAGTAGCATTATGTTTCTAGGTTGAAGTTATAGAGCACTAACGTTTCTCTCATTAATGGAGGAAAGAAAAGACAGCGTTGCTGGATGCTTTAATCGTTATGTGAGTTGTTTCGCAAGATCCACAAGGCCTTCAGGCCCAAGCCACGTTTGCCCCTGAGCATCCACCTGCAATTGCCTGCTTCCTAACTGCTCCTGAAAACCACCTCCACACCCATTTCCATTTCAGTTTTTAAGCTTGATAACTTACAGTTCCATTTTGAGTAATTCTGCTACAGGGCAGAAGAGATGCATATGCTAGCAACACTAACAACTTTGTTCAAAAGCCAAATTAAAACTTACTTAATATTTCAGGAAAAAAATCAACTAGAAACTGGTGAGAGAAAGTGACATTATGACCCATATAACTTAATCATGTACTGTATCCTCTTTATAGACATGTGTACCCAGAACCTCGAGTTGTTAAATTGATTAGACTAATGTTCATATTAAATAAACTGTTTTGCTTTGTTTAAATCATTATAACTTCTTTTATCTTTGCATATAAATATAATTTTGTTTTGTATTTTGTGTATAATAATTTTTACTGAGTATATGTAACCTTAATAGATTGATTCATTCTGTTACATGACCTATCAATGCGTAACAGAAAGCCAAGGACTGAACTAAAATAATTAACAGCTATGACATAATTAATTCCATATACAGCAAACCTAGGTTTGTGAGAATAATTCATTAACATGTTAGTAATCAAATCATTTATCCAACACAGCAAACTTCCCCAGAAAAAATAATAGAAATTTAGATGGTTTGTTTCCAAACACAAAAATACTCATTGAAAAAATGATTAAAGTCCTAAATATACTCCAGTGTAGTAAGGAAAATGTAAAATGTACAGAAAAATAAATGAATTAGCCGGCATTTACATTGGGAAACCTTTGTGTCTGTGA
The DNA here is from genome assembly GCA_004027025.1 of Myocastor coypus. NCBI lineage: Eukaryota > Metazoa > Chordata > Mammalia > Rodentia > Myocastoridae > Myocastor > Myocastor coypus. The sequence goes on from PVJA010029387.1 coordinate 8,078, forward strand.
TGAAGGAAACAGGAGACAGGCGGGTGAATGTGCAGGGGGACACTGGTGGCCACGATGGAGACGCTGTGGCGGTTGATCAGTGGGATCTGTCTCTTCCCGTGTAAACTTAACAAGAAACCTAAGCCATGACACAACTGTTGCCACCTGTTGAGGATTTTCAGAAACGTGAAATTGCATGGCTGTTACATGTATTCATTGCCTGCACGGCTACAACTTTGTGAGGCACTTCTATAGATGATTTCGAACCTTCCCATATTTTACACAGCTGCCTAATTTCACTTGAAATGAGAGATCCCTCCACTGTTTTTTCTTCCTCTGTTGAAGAAATTTCCTCCACATCTCTTGCTATTTGGATGATCAGCCATAATTCTGCAGAGAGAGAGAGAGAGAAAGAGAGAGAGAGAGAGAGAGAGAGACAGAGACAGAAGCACTGGTATAGTTGTTATATGTGACGTTCAAGGTCATGCACTGCTACTCTTCAAGACATCATTTCCTTTCAAGTTAAAAGATATGAGAACTATATTTCTTGCAGAAAATGAGCTAAATGAGTGTTTTGCAATTCAAAGTTTTACTGTACTTCAGTTTTATAAATAATTTTTATTAGCTTTTTTTCTTTATTTCTCATACTATGGGTTTAACTCAGGGTCTTCACTCTGAACTACTGTGTGTGTGTGTGTGTGTGTGTGTGTGTGTGTGTGTGTGTGTGTTCTGAGACAGTGACATGAAAAATCAGTAAATTACCCAGGTTTGGCTTAATTGAACTCATGATCCTCTTAGAATTATAAAACCATGGACAAATGCTGTAATGCCCAGACTGTTTTAATTAGCTTTTCTTATCATTTTGTATATTTTTACTATGCTTTATGGGAGCTATTTTTTTATAATTTTACTAAGCAGGATATATAACGTTTTTCATTGTTTTAAAATAATAGGTTTGAATTGATTCCCTATGTGTTTTTATACTGTTCTGTCAAAGCTGGTCCCGCTTTTTCTGAAGTCTTTTATCCTCCTCTGCATGTAAACAGTGATTTATATTTGGATAAGAACACAGAGGATAGTGTCTGAGGTTATTGGACACTAAAACAGATACGTTCATATGTCCTGTCTCTTAAAATTGGTCTTTTTCTATTTTATTATGGCTCTATCATTTCGAATTTCATATGTCTGTGTGTTTAGACTCCAAATATGTAAGAAAGGATAGACATCTTTGATAGTTTTTTCTTCCCATTGTTGGTTGAAAATCCAATCATTTGACTCTAATTTTTCTTAAAAAAATGTATTTAGTTCAGGGTCTATAGGGTCTCACTGTGTAGCTCAGACCTGTAGTGATTCTGTTTTCAGCCTCCCAAGTGCTGGGATTACAATGGGCACCACCACGCCTAGCCTCAGTTGCCATCTCAGTGCGCCCTGGCGGGCTGGGCTAGCAGGGCAAGCCTGGAATTGAACCCCAGTCCCTTTGTCTGCCTAAGCAGGTGCCTCAGTCCACTTAGATATCTGGCCATCCCTGACTTTACATTTTAAAATTGCAATGAGGTAAGAGGAAAGATACAAACAAAAGCTTTGTTAGTACTGAACTTGACTCCTTTCAAATCTACTTTTCATCATGGAGTCAATGTGTAAATATTCAATTTATTAATATTTTATTTTAAAGAGCAAAAAACAATAAAAGCAACACAGAATTTCAAAACAAGATGATAGGAAATTAACAATGGTTATTATACTGAATGTTGTTAGCTTCAAAGTACTTGTTAAGATTCCCAGGAAAAGGCAAAATTGATCAAATAGTATACAGACCAACTGTTCCTTTTAATGAACTAACAGAAATTAGTTGCCTAATTATTTTAGCCAACTTGTGCATATATCCACATCTTTTCCCCCTTCCTGCTTTTCTCTATTCCCCCATCCTAGCTGTTCTTTCCTTTTGAGCAGTTTCTTTCCCTTTCACAGTACTTATTGTAACATTTTGTATCTTATCTACTCTCAGTTTCTTATGCTGGAGACACCATTCTATGTTTAAACATGTTATTCTAGTTTATTTCACTTATGAGTAGGGTCTCTAGTTGCATCCATTTACCTTTAAAAACACTGAATTTATTTTTCTTCACATCTGGGAGTATTCCATTATATAAATATGCCACATCTTTTTTATTCAAAACTCAGTTGATGGACGTTTGCTTTTCTCCAAGATTTATTATTACAAGTTCTGCTTCTATAAATATGTGTGCACGTATATCACACTGATGTTTTCATTCCTTCTGAGAAGATACTCAGAAGAGGAATAGCTGGGTTGAATGGGGCCTCTGATTCTAGCTTTTTGAGGACTCTTCACAATAATTTCCATAGAGGTTTTTCTGGTCTGCACTCCTGCCAATGAAGGAGAGGGCTCCTTTTTCCCCACAGCAGCTTCACCATTTGTTATTGGCTGACTTCTTGAAAACAGCCATTCTTTCTGGGATGAGATGAAGTCTCAGTGTTGTTTTAATTTGCATTTCCCATATGTTATAGTTTATGTCTAGTTGTCCCCCCAATGCCTCATGCAGGCATTGGGCGGGGACTTCTATAGATCGAGACTTGACTCATGAGTCACCGGGATTATGTGTTTTAGTACTGATCTAGAGTTTAAGACTTGATTCATGATCCCTGGGATTATGTGTTTTAAGTACTTTTGGAATTATGGGTGTAGCCTAAGGCAGATAGGCTGAGGGTGAGAGCCTGAATGTAATATAAAGAGAGACAGACTAGCGCTGTTGTTCTGTGCTCCCTCGGTTCTTCCGTTGCCTCTGTTGCCATTGTTGCTGTTTCTGCCACCATGAACTGGCCTGAGGTTGTTGATTCCTTGACGTATTTCCTGTGCCGTTTGGTTTTGTTCATGAACTGTCTGCCTATCCCCTTCAAGATTTTTTATCTATTTTCTCTTCCAATAGATTTAACGGTTCTGTTTTAATATTTAGATCTTTCATCCATTTTGACCTTAGTTCATGGTAATACAAATGGGTCAAATTTTAATTTTTAGCTTTTGGAAAGCCAATTTCTCCAGCACCATTTATTAAAGAGTCTGTATTTCTTCCAATAAACATAATTGGTTCTTTTGGCGGAGTATATTCCTAGTTTTGTTTACATCGTCTATTATGTTTCTTCA
>PVJA010029387.1:11316-26800 GCA_004027025.1 Myocastor coypus
TTTTTTTTTTTTTTTTTTTTTTTTTTTTTTTTTTTTTTTTTTTTTTTTTTTTTTTTTTTTTTTTTTTTTTTTTTTTTTTTTTTTTTTTTTTTTTTTTTTTTTTTTTTTTTTTTTTTTTTTTTTTTTTTTTTTTTTTTTTTTTTTTTTTTTTTTTTTTTTTTTTTTTTTTTTTTTTTTTTTTTTTTTTTTGGCCAGTACCGTGATGATTTTATCACCATAGCTCTGTAGTATAATTACAAATAGTAGACTGTGATACCTTTTCCTTGCTTTTGCTAATCAGAAGTACTTTTGCCATTCTAGGCCTCTTTTAATTTCAAATAAATTTTAGGAATGTTTTCTCTTGATCTATGAGTTATGTTAATGGTTTGTTCATCAGATTGCATTGAAACTGTGTAATGATTTTGGTAGTATGGACATCCTCCAAAAAAAAAAGATTAATGCTAACACTTTTCAAATTTTTCAATAAAGTTGAAACCCCACAGCCAAATGTTGGCTCTTCCTATCCATGAACAAGGAATATATTTCTATATTCTGAAATCCTCTTCTACCATTTTTATTCAGATTAAGATGATTTTTAAGGCACCTATCTGCTGCTTCCTCTGTTAGATTAATTCCCAATTACTTCACGTTTTTGGATGATTTTTGAAAGGTGTTGTTCCCCTGACTTCTCTTTTAGTGAATGTCGTCTGTGTTCAGGAATGCTATTGACTTTGGCGTGTTTGCTTGCATTATGCTATGTTGCTGAGCTTGCTTCTTAGTCCTAGGAGACCTTCCATGGAGTTTCTACTAGAATATCATGTCATTTGCAAATAATAATTAAATAACTTCCTTTCCTATTCTTTTTCCTTCTGTTTTTCTCTCTTGTTTAATTGCTCTACCTAACGTTTCCAGGAACTTACTGAAAAGGAAGAGCAGCGGTGGACATTCTTGCCCTGCTCCTGATTTTACAGTGAAAACCTTGTTTGTTCCCTTAGTATGATACAGACTTTTTTTTTTTTTTTCATAGATGGTCTTTATGAGATTGAGGTAAAGGGCATACAAGGGAAATACATATTTCTCAGAGGAAAAAAATGCAAGAGACAAATAAATGCATGAAAAATGCTCCACATCGCTGGCCATTAGAGAAATGGAAATTAAAACACCATTGAGATATCATCCTCCTCCCAGAAAGAATGGCTATCTTAAAGAAATGAACCAACAGCAAATGTTGGAGGGGCTGTTGGGAAAAAGGACACTTCTCCACTGCTGGTGGGAATGTAGATCGGTGCAATCATTACGGAAATCAATATGGAGATTCCTCAAAAGCTAGGCCTGGTAACTTCATATCAGACTGATATATGGCACCCATGTTATAGCAGCACAATCTTCGAAACCACTGAAATGCCCATCACCTGAAGGATGGATGAAATGATGTGGTATTTTCGTGCAATGGAGTATTACACAACTATAAAGGAAAACAAATTCAAAGCCTTCATAGATAAGTGGTGCAACTTGAGGCTAAACTCATAAGTGAAATATACTGGACTCATATGGATAAATATCTTATTATCTCTCTAGTGTTAGAACTCAAAAGAAGAAATACAAACTGAAAGGCATAACACACACAGTTAAGTGAAAAGAAACAATTTAAGGATTAAACAACAAAGAGAGAAAAAGGAGAAAATTTAGGAAATAAGGTAGTGACAAAACCATACACGTGTATATACAAGTTAGATAAGGCAATAGTCCTAAGAATTTCCATTGTTTTGAAAATAACAGTGGATAGAATTCTTATTGGACTGTCTATATTGATGTCTATGAACTAAGCAACAACATTGATGACAGCAATGTGCAGAACTAAACTCATGCTTGAAATACCTGCTACCTTGTTCTTGTAAATGTGTACCAATTCCAACGCCATCAATTATTCCTATGCTCTCTTTAAAGTAATTTTAAAAAAGATAATAAAAGGAAATTAGAGTCAAGGTCCAAAATGTAAGAGTTCTTGAAAGCATGTGGTAATACCCAATCATATTACCCATCTTGCATAACTATATCTGTTAATCTGGGCAACAGTTCTTTTGATAAAAATAGATAATCTTATCAGTCACTGTTAGCTATTCTTGTTTTTAAAATCTGTAACATATGTATTATTACATGTTACCCTCTATCTGTCTTTGTTTTTGTTTATCTTGCTCTTGTTTTTACTCTGCAAAATAAAATAAACTATAATTTAAAAAAAGAGATTGAGGTAACGACCATATATTGTGATTTTCTTCAGGGCTTTTATCATGCATGAGTATTGGACATTGTCAAAAGATTTCCTTCAACTGTTGAGATAATCATGTTTTTTTTTTTGTTTGTTTTTTGTCTTTGGCTGTGTTGATATGTTGTGTTACATTCATTGACTTGAACATATTAGAAAGTGAATGAATCCCACTTGACCACAGTGTAGAATCTTCATTAATTATGCCATTCTCTTTGCTAATATTTATTGGGGAATTTTGCATCTAGGTTTATTTATTAAGTATATTAATCCATAGTTTTGTGTTTTGGTTGGCTCTTACTTTGGTTTTATTAGCAGGGTAATACTGGCCTTCAGTAATGTGTTAGGTGAATTGCTGCACTTTCAGTTTTACTGAAAAAAAATTGAAAAGTATTTGTATTAATCTTCTCTAAGTTCTTGTAGAACTCAGTTGTGAGTTCATCAGAACCTGGGCATTTTTCGATGAGTTTTATGTCTTCAATTTGATTGATTCATGTTGCATTATTCAGAATTCTTATAAATTCTTAATTCACTTTTGTTAGTTCATACATATTTAGGAATTTGTCTATTTCTTCTATGTTTGCCATCTTATAGGAGTTAAGATTTTCAAAACATGGATTGATGATCTTCTGAGTTTATAAGGGATCTGAAGTGATTTCACTCTTCATTCCTTATTGCATGAAAATGAGTTTTTTCTTTTCTTTTTTGGTAAAGTTGGCTAGAGGTTTATCAATTGATTCCTTCAAAGAAACAAGTGCTCAGTATATTAATTTTTTGCACTGCTTTCTTAGTTTCAATCCCATGAATTTTTGATGTACTATATATAATTTCCTCACTTCTTTGGGCTTTGGGCTTGACTTACTCTTCCTTTTCTTGAAGTCTGAGGAGTTAGGTTACTTATTCTTACTCTGTTCTCCTGATGTGAGAGTTTGCCACTACACAAACTACATAAAGAAAGAGGACTGCTTTCATTTAGCCCCACAGATTCTGGCAAGTTATAATTGCATTTTCATTTAACTGTAAATAGCTCTTCTTTTATTTCATCTGTGACTCATTAGCTGTTCGGGGGGGGGTATTACTTAATTTTCATGTGTTTTTCACTTTTTTGCAGCTCTTTTATATTAATTTCTAATTTTCTTCCACTATTGTCAGATGCTACACATTGGATCATTTTGTTTCCTTTGCATTTACTTAAGCATACTCTATGAGCTACTACATGGTCTATTTTAGAGAATGTCCTGTGTGCAGTTGAGAGGAAAGCTTTGTCTGATGTGAATAGAACATTTTGCAAATGACCACTAAGTCAATTTGGTCACAAGTTTGGTTCCGTTCTGTTTCTAGTTGAATTATTCCTTTGGGACAATGGGTCATTAAGTCTCTGCCCATTATACTGTGTTACTGCTTATTTGAGTTTTCTTGTTTACGAATATCTGTGTTATATTTTTGGTGCTCCCACATTTGACGCATATATATTTACGGTTGTTTTCACCATCTGTATAATTATTTTCCCTAACACCTATGCAATGATCTTCTTTATCTATTTTGATCATTTTTGGTTTGAAGTTCACATTGTCTACAAACAAAATAACCACCCTTTCTTTTTTCTAGGTTCCTATCATGTATAATATTATTTCCATTCTTTCATTTTTAGCCTATGAATTTCCTTTTGAGGTAAATGTGTTTCTTGCACATTCTAAATGTCATTTACATTAGAGGTCATTTACATTAATGGTTATAACTCATATGTATTGGCTATCTTTGTCATGTTATTTTCCTGCTGCTGGTTCCTCCACTTTCTCCTTCTATTTAATTGCTGTCCCTACTTGGTTATATCATTCTGTTTTTATTCTTAGAGTTGGGGGCCGTTTTTCTCTCTTTCTAGAATATATTTCAGTACTCTTTCAAGGTTGGTTTGGTGGTCATGAATCTGTCAGTTCTTTGTCTTATATGTTACTGCACTAATTTTAAAAGATAATTTTTAAAGGCACATCAATATGGCTTGGAAGTTGTTTTCTTTTAGAACTTAAAATACTCCACTCCAAGTTCTTTTTGACTTGATGACTTGTGTTGCATTGTCTGCAGTGATTCTGATCGGTCTTCCTTTATTGGTGATCTATTTCTTTTCTCTAACAAGCCTCTAATATTCTATTCTTGTACTGAACTTCTGGGATCTTTATTATTATATGCTGTATGTAGACTGATGTTGATTATAGCTAATTGGAGTTTTGTATGCCTCACTTATCTGTAAGTCAGATTTTTTCTCCCTATTCCTGGGAAATTTTCTGCTATTACTTCAGCAAGTAATCTTCTTATGTCATTTCACTTGACTCTTGTTTTCTTATTGATACCACTCTGTCTTACACTGTCAATTTTTGAACCGTCTTGCAGCTGTTGATTGTTATTTTCTGGTTTCTTGATATTTTTCAGAGAACTTTCTTCTCATAGTCACTAGCTGCTATGTTGTCTTCAAGATTTGAAAGTCTATATTCAATTTTTTGCAAGCAATGTGGCCAGCTTTCAACTGAAGTTTTAAATTATGGATATTTCTTTGTATTTGTTTCAGACACTCTGTTTCTTCCCTGTATTTTCAAGGTTTCCATCATTCTTCTGTTCCTCTGCCTTTCAGTCTGTAATTTTTAGATATGCTCAGCAATTCTCTCATTATCATTATCATATCTTTCCCTTCCTGAGAAATTTTCTCTCATCTAAGCTAACCCTTCAGACCTGTGGGTTAGTTTATTATTTAAAAATCAGTCCCAAATGATGCATGTGAATGCCTAAGCCTAAACCTAAACCTAAACAACCCTATAACCTCATACAGTTGTTTCTTTACTTCAGCTGACATCATCTCAGAACTATAAGGTGTGCTACTCCCAATTTCTTCTGGTTGATGTCTCCTAGACTTGTTCTTGGTGGCTGGAGACATTTTGCTCCTTCATCTTCAATATTTCTATTTCAAAAAGAAAATCTTATTTTGATTTCCGTGATGATCTTTGTAAGTTTTCGTAGTAGACATTTCACTTGCCTCAAAGGGTCTCTGGGAAAAGTCCGTTCTTCGAGGCTATCTTTCATGTGTCAGAGATGCTTGGTTTGTGTCCTTTCCAAGACCTTGTCTTCACAGTCAGCTGATAGTGGGATGTTGATTTCTGCTTGGCACTGTCCTTCATGTTTATGTGTACAACTATAGTGAAGTTATTATCCCGGATCTTCCCAATATTGTTACCCGATGAAGAACAAGTGATTATAACAGATATGATATCCTAGGTACAGCAGTACAATGAGCAATAATGATAGCATCAGGCAAAATTTGACATTGATAAACTGTGGTGACTTGATTTTGTACTTTAGACTATTGGAGAAGTCTATAGTTATGCAACAAAGCCCTAAATCCAGAGTTTGCATGTAAAGTGTTTTCCTTTGGTAAAGGTGTTTGACCATGGGTTCCTCTGGCCAAGCTGGCCATCCAGCCCTGGGTACTTCCCGCGGTGTAGTGGGTTGGTTAGGCATCCCAACTTTTCAGGCCTGGACAGTTACTATTTCTCAGGCTCTTTTCAAGCTGGCTGTTCTTGTCTTGATACAGGGATAGGGACCAGGCTTTGTGGTCCTTTGGCCGACGTGGTTGCTGAGTCCTATGTGCTTTCCACAGTGTAGAAGTATATGCTACGCACTGTATCCTCTGGCCAAGCTTATTGTGACGTCTTGAATTATTAATAAATTAATAAAGATGTGTAATTATATATTTATTTTATTCAGCTAGGACAATATGAAAATTTGCTTTGTTTATACTTTGTTAAGGAGCCATTACTTCACCTTTGCATATTGTTATTGCAATCGCTTTTTGTCTAGTTGCAATTCTGCGCTCTGGGAAACCTTGAAGTTTCTTTACAATTAGCTTGTCCATATTAGGTGCCATGGATAAAGGGATAAAAATGTATCAAACAAATTGTCTCAACAGTGCTTTTTGATGTTTGCCTGACTTTGTTAACAGTGTGAAAACTTGAGTAGCATCAAATGAATAAAGTCTACATTAACATGCACAAGAAGACCGTGAACACCACTCTTCAGACATGTGGGTTAGTTTATTATTTAAAAATCAGTCCCTAATGATGCTTGGTGAATACCTAAGCCTAAACCTAAGCAATGCTAATAGAAAAGCCACCCATTTTACACCCATACAGGGAAACCACAGATTGTGAGTTATTAAATGATTTTTGTTTTCCACTTTGAGTTTAAGGGTGTCCGTTAAATAGCATAAAGAGACAACAACATGCACCTATAAATAATTTAGTGGTATACTACAGAGTTAGTAGAGTGATATTACATATTTATTAAACTGTAACTACTAATACAGATTAGTAACCTTATGTTTATTTTCTTATAGTACTATTAACAAATCCTGTAAAAAGTTGTAGACTTTTTACTGTCAGCAATGTGGAATTATTGTGTAAATTTATTTTCTATGGAACCTTGGGCTTTTTCAGTCTTTAGTGAATGCATGTGTTAACTGTAATTAAAGAATAAAAATGTTGATATAACACTCTGTCGATTATGTAGAATACCAGTAAAATATTATTCTATGTAGAAATTTCTATGGCTGTGATGACCAAGTTAAGTGTAGTGTTTAAGGGATTTAAAACTTGAATTTCACATTTTATGCTTATATTCTATGTATCAGGATACTACAATGTTCAATAGTAATTGAGGCATATCAATTTTTTTTTCTAGAATTCCACACTTTATTTTCACTAAATTAGTTAAATTTTTTTCTTTGCTCATTTTGGGATAGAGGATCTTACCACGTAGTTCAGGTTGGCTTTGCCCTCACTATGTAGCCCAGGCTGGACTCATACTAATAGCAGTTCTCCTACCTCAGCCTCCTGAGTGCTAGGATTCCAGATGTGTGCCACCATGTACAGCAATTAGTCAAAGTTTTAAAGGTTATCTTAACAAACTCTTGTAATTAAAGTAGGCCTGTTTGTACAAGCATTTTTTAGGGAGTTATAACTATGGAATACAGTTATCTACAAAAATCCATACAGTCTGTTTATGTCTATAACAATAAAGTAAAATAAAATAAAATACCTAGATAGAAATGTTCTCCTGTGAAGAAATACTTTCTTAGAGAATCGTTGCAATTGTATACTTTTTGAATTGGTTGAATAGTATTAAACCTTAACAAGAAGCAAATGTAATATTTTAAGACAAGTCCTCAGATCATCATGACCAATGATTCCAAAGTATTGAAATCTGATTCTAGTCTCTCAACTCTCTTCCTTGAGTGTATAGTATATAAGAAGCAGAACATGAGGTTTGGTGAACAAAAGTATCTACTACATGGTTTCCTGATTCAAACGAAACCATTTTGTACGGTGATTTTACATTCCTTTATTTGTACAAATTTCTCTGGGAGTGTCATGTTTCAGTTTATTGTCCTAGATCTTCCTCTGCTTTTCAACTGTTCTATTGTAGGACCCAGCATTTCATCACATGAGTATAACCTCAGCCACAGATACAGCCCCTCCATACTCTAAGAGCAACCAATTGTCAAATCAATTAACATGGAATCAGACAAACTAGTCTTATCACAACCAAAGTGAGATTAGCATCACTAAAATGGTCAAAATACCTGAACATCTATTTAGGGAGGTGAAATGACAGTCATTATAGCAACAACAGTGATGCATATTCATTTCTATTGCTTATTTATTTTGTGGCCATTTGTTAATTTCTGATTCATAAAACAATAATGTATGCCAGGAATGGTCTTTCTACCTACTCTTTGTATGATAGTCTTTGACAAGAAATTGCACAGTTCTCTTCTTTCTGCAAGGCTCATAATCCTACTGCTGGCCAGGAAGCATTTCCATGGCATAATTTAAAATGGAAATTCTTTTTTCACTCTCTAAATTTATTGCAGGCTTTTTCTTGTGTACAGGATAAAAAGAGTGATATTACTATTAATGTTCCTTTTCTAATGAAGTGCAATGTTATAAAAAATGATAGCAGCTATTTTACATGAAAACTCAATACTGTTCTGAAAACAAACTGAAAAAGTTAAACACACTTTTCATAAAAATAAAGCAATGAAATTATGACATTTTTTCTTCATTCAAACTAGCTTTTGTCTACCTTGCACTGCAATTATGTCTTGTTTGTTTGAAGGTCAAAATCATATTTTTCTTAAAATATATACTTACCATGCATAAAAGAATCACAATAATCTCTTAAATTGTTTTTGAATTTTTGTGTGTATTCAATGATGATTAGAAAATAATGCATTATTTTTTTGTGGTCAACTTTTTTCATAGTTGGTGAATTCACAGCTATAATTCAATTGTCTTTCAGGCTTGAATATAAAAATTGAAATCATTGACCTTAAAAGTTGGAAAGATTTTTCTGTCTACATAACAACTAACAGTATAAAATAACAACTAATAATCCTTTAAATAATTTATTCTACCTGCCATAATTAGTAAAATAAATGTTACCCCTGGATTTAAAATATTTATACATCTAAACACTGATTATATTTTAAAAATTAATTGATTAATTCATTTAACAAATATGTTTAAATATTAACAAACTCAACATTATTACTATTTCACCAAATAAACAAACATTAAAGTAAAAAAAACTATAAGTCAATATCCTTGATAAACTTAAATGTAAAATTCCTCAAGGAAAGTACTAACAGAAAGTAATTGTGTAGTAAGAAGATTTTTCAACATGTCCTATTATGGTTCATCCTAAGGATACAAGCAATGAACATGACACCTCACAACACAATGAAAGGCAAAAATCATATGATTTAGCATCTCAATAAAAGTTCATAATTCATTTGACAAAAATCAAAATATCCCTTCATGATAAAACTACTTGATACCTTAATTCTTGAAGGGCACACCCATCAAAATATCAAAGGCCAATTACAAATACAGTAAAAGGTAACATCCAGAGTAGAGATCTGGAACCAGAGATGGGACAGAGATCTGGAACTCACTTACACTATTATTATGCAACAGTTCTTCCAATACTAGTTCAGAATAATGAGAAGACAAAAAGAAATAAAAAGGATTCAAATTGGTAAAAAAAAAAAAAAGAGAGAGCCATTGAAAATGGTACTCTTTGCAAAGTACAAAAAATCTTATATTTGAAAGACCCCCCACAACTGTACTCCTTCCAGAGCACAAGCACACACACACACAAAAGCCCAATAGATAAACATGATTACAACAGTAAACAAATTCAGGAGGGCACATTAGCAGGATACAAAATATACATGAAAAATTCCATGGAGCCCATATTGCTGGGTACTGGCTACAAACCATTATAGGGAATGATGTAGATAGCCCTCAAAAAGCTAAAATGTAACTAACATATGATCTGTCAGTCCCATTGCCACCTGAGAGGTATATCCAAAGGACACAGAGATATCTGTGCTCTCGCCTACTCTGCCTATAGCAGCTGAACAACAGAAGCAATCTAAAGATCCTTTAACCGATGAGCACTTAGAGACAACATGATCCATGCATCATCTGTGCGTTATACTAAGCTAAAGTGTCTGATTCAAGCAGACAAGCACCACATGACCTCATGCTATGTAGAATTTTTAGAAAGATGATGTCACAGAAGTTGAGATTAGGACGATGGTCAGTAGAAGGTGAGATTAGAGTGGAAATTGGAGATGATTAAAAGTTAATTAGTGGAGGCCTGTCTGCCCAACCTTCAGCAAAGCTGCTACCATGTTCTCTTGGGTGAACATCTTTGGGCTGTCGGCGTGCACCTTGCAGGTGCAAAGGATTCAAGTCTGAAATATGGAAATTTTGAAAGATATTGCCATGTGATTAAAGTTGATCAAAAACATCCAGCAAATGGTCAAGTCTATGAAAATGATAGCAGCAGCAAAACATGCCCGAGCTGAGAGGGAGCTGAAACAGGCTGGGATATATGGAAAAGGATTTTTTATCTTTGAAAAAGCTGATATTAAAGTAGCTGAAGACAAAAAGAAACACCTTCTCATTGATGTATTCTTGCATTGAGGGCTTTGTGGTGCTGTTCATTCCTCAGTCACTAAACAGGTAAAGAATGAGGTGGCCACACTCACTGTCCCTGGGAAAGAGGCTATGCTTGTTAGAACTGGTGATGAAATTAGGGGCATACTCTCCAGGATTTATTCTGACCAATTTCTGGTGATGGCCAAGGACATGAAAAGAAAGTCCCCTACTTCTGGAGATGCGTCTATCACTGCTCTTGAATTACTCAATTCTGGATATGAGCTTGATGAGGGCTCTGTCATCCTTAATTGATTCAGGTCTGCTGTCTCTTATAAGACAGGAGAAAAGCCCATCTTTTCTCCTAGTACCATTGCAGATGCTGAGAACATGAGCATCTATGATGGTACTGACTCCTACGTGCTGCAGAATTACCAAGAGTGCAATCTGGTCCATGTCATCTGTCACTCCCTGAAGTAATGCAGCACCGGTGAGCAAAGCGCCAGGAGGACAGTCATGGACAGTGCCAGCAAGAATGCTTTGGAGATGAGTGATAAAGTGACTTTGCTATCAATTGCAAGCGCCAAGCTGTCATCACCAAAGAGTTGACTGAAATCATCTCTAGGGCAGCAGCTCTGGATTAGTGAAAGTCAGGTTCCATCCTCAGCCAAGAAGTACAGAAGGAAAACTCAACAATCTGGTTTTGTTTAGAGCTCACTACTAGCTCTGTCAGAAGAAATGTGATCCATTGCTTGAGTTACTAAAGATGGAAAGATGTTTACAAATTACTTTACAATAAATAATTTACAATAAAAAAGTTAGTAGATATTATATCATAGCTAGGAGAAATTTTTCCTAATATTTACAATAACTACCTGCATTTTAGAGACCTAGAAGAATTTTGAAATTTTTATGATAGAGAAATGACATGTTTTTTTTTTTTTTTTTTTTTTGTCTTTTTGAGACAGGGTCTCACTGTGCAGTTGAGGCTGGCCTTGAGCTCAGTTTTGTATCCCAGGATGGTCTCAAACTCGCACCAATCCTCCTGCCTCAGCCTCCCAAGTGCTGGGATTATAGGCATGCACTGCCATGCCAGGCTTAATGACACAGGTTTTAAGTAATTATTTTATTTTGATTTAAACATTGCTCAATGTATGTACACATGCAAACATCATGTTTACATTATTAATGTATAAAACTTCTACATTTTTATGTTCCAGCTTAAATTTAAAATGTTTGCTGACTCATCCTTCCTATAAACATGAACATGCTAGTCAAATTAATTACGGAGACTAAGTTAGAAAGTTGTTACAAAGGAATCTCAAAATATTGCAATTCTTTTTTTTTTCTGTATTTAGAACAGAATCTACAGGATCTATAGGGTCTCACTATGTAGATTAGACTCAGTGATTCTCCTGTTTTCAGCCTCCCAAGGGTTGAGATTACAGGCACAGGTCACCATGCCATCTCAATCTCTGTTTTATCGCACCCCGTGAGTTGGGCCAGCACATCACTCTGGGGATCGAGCCCCAGCCTCTGTACTCTGCCTAATCAAGTGCTTCAGTCCACTGAACTATCAGGCTGGCCCTTGCAGTTCTTTCTTATGCTGTGTATGTAAGCACCTCAGGCTTAAAGTGATGTTAATAATATTCCCACAGGAAAAGAGCGAGAATCAACTAAGTTATTTTCTTAGAGAGCGTCGTTTTATTTAAGTAGTTACTAATACTCTTCTTTAAATAGTTATTGTCTATTTAGAAACAACTCTCTTCCTCAGGCAACAGAAGGTGAAACTTTCCAGCGAGTCACTGGGAGGCTCCCTTGAAGGCCTGGGTGTCTGCTGCACTGCGTCGCATTTCTTATGGTCAGCTCACTTTCCATCACTTTTGGCTACTGGTTACACACAATCAGTTATAAGACACATTAAGGGAACAAGTACTGAGAAACAGCCCTTTGCAGAGCATTATGCAATTTATTATAAAGTACATCAATAAAATAATATAAAATGTAAAATATGAGTCCTAACAGGTGACACTGTGAGATGTGACAAAGAAAATTGTCTTTGTCGGAGTGCGGAGCTGCACTTTGGGAGGGCCTGGCAGGAGACGCAGGTTGGGGGCAGCCTGGGCGACTGGGCGACTTAGTGGGACTCTGCTCAAAATAATGTAAGCATGAATTTATTCAACTATTATTTATTCAGTGTGGTGGCCCTGTTTTCATTTCCCAGTGCTGTGGAAAAAAAAAAAAAGACAGACATTTTAATATAGGATGATCAGAAATATAATACTTTAAAAATTCTAGCCACATCTGCAATTCTAAGATTTCTAGTGGCCACTGATTACAGAATGGATTCTAGTGAAATGGATTTTAATATTTTGTGCACCCCATCATATCCAAGATGTTATTTCAACATGCATTCTATGCCAATAAAACACTAACAATACATTTTCCCAGTCTCCTTTTTTTGGCGCTTAGTGTTTGACATATAATGTTTAGGCTGCCTTTGTGCAGGCAAGAGCAGCCCCATGCCAACTCATTGACATCACAAAAGGCTGGCTGCGAGCTGACCCAGGAATGTAGACATTCATCATCACAGAACGTTCTGTTATACGGAGATAGTCTGGACAGAAAATGAAAAGAAAATGTATGTCAATAATAGTTGAAGACAAATGGTTCAAATAACAGAAGTAACAAATCCAGGCCTGTGTGCTCAGGAATATTCCTACAAGGGACCTTCTCTCCCTCTCCATGTGTGATAGGTGTGCAGCAAGCAGCCAAGCCAATACATTTAGAATATTAATATTAGTACTACAAGTAATTGACAAGTGTAACTTACATTTCTGAGTGTGATTGGTTTTGTAATATAATATAAACTCATTTTTGTCAAAATTGGCATCAGGATACAAAAACAAATAAAAATGAGTGAACGATGTAAGATGATTTCATTCAAAATGTGCAAAAAGCCTTCTAATAAGATGAAATGTATCTTTATGTCAGTCCGAAAAATCGTGACTAGGTTAGTACAATATTTGTTATATCTTTACTATGGAAGTTTTTATATTTGTGTGTGTGTGTGTGTGTGTGTGTGTGTGTGTGTGTGTGTGTGTGTGTCTGAGAGAGAGAGAGACAGACAGGGAGAAAAAGAGAGAGAGAGACAGAGACAGAGACAGAGAGGGAGAAAAAGAGAGAGAGAGACAGAGACAGAGAGAGAGTGCTTGAACTCTAAAACACAGAATTGAGAAACCAGTCTTGGAAGCAAAGGCATAAGGTAGGTTTTGCAGAGATCTGTGGTGGTGATTATTGTAGACTGATGAGGTGCACATCTCTGACAACACAAGTTTCTGACATCTATTACAAGGGTGCAATTTTCTTTTCTTTTTTCAGGACCACGGTTCGAACTCATGACCTTGCACTTGCCAGGTAGGCACTTGTGCCACGGAGCTATCTCCCTGACCCCCAAAGGTGCAATTTTCCATCTGATGATTGGCGAGCTAAAGGTTTTCCTTGTCCTTTGTTAAAGCAGTGCTAACAGACATGCGCCTCTCATTTCCCTTCTCTGAGGAAAAGACGTCTGTATCACATGAAATTGAACGAAATTTTACTGAATATTTTTATATTATTTAAATTGTCTGAGCTTCCAAGCTTCTGAATTTCAGAAATAGGATAATAGGATAGAGGCCTTTATTTTTGTGAAATTATCCTCCTCCTCCTTTTCTCTTCCTCCTCCACTCCTTCCCCCTTCACTATTCCTTTTTCTCTTCTTCCTCCTTCTTCTGCTCTCCCTCTTCCTCTACCCCCCTTCCTTCTTTTTTTTTTTTTTTTTTTTTTTTGAGAGAGAGAGCAGGTATGCAGCATTTAACACAGGATCTTGTGCTTGCCAGGTAGCTGCTATTCCACTGAGCTATATCCCTGATTATGAGAGAAGACCTCAATTTCAAAATTTTTACTCAAAATCCCTTCAGGTAGGTACCTACCAAGTAATATTTTCCTCTATCTAGAATCTCCTTATTTTTTTTTTTTCTTAGTCTTCCAACAGAAGTATACAATTATATATTTAAGGGAAGACAAAGGGATGGATAAGTAATAAAAAGAGAGAAGACAAGAGGAAGGAGAGATAAAAGGGAATAGCTTAATCAATTTTGGTTGGGTAGAGAATTCAATTAATCTTTGCTTCTTTGACTCCTGCAATCCATACAGACTCAGCAGTTCCAACAGGGTAACTCTCTCCCTGTAATTAGGATACTGTGGCAAAAAAAAATAAAACACTAAGGAGCGTTCTGTAGTTTTAGAATGTGAATATAAGGCATCTTCTTGTCAGCTTTCTGTCTGGCATCATTTCTAATCTCTTATCCAACAGCGTACTACCTTAGTCATTAATCTCTCATGTGCAACGTAGCTATTTGCCTGAAGAAAAATGCAGGGATACTACATCATTGAATTTCTTCCATCTATTATGGATGTAATATTTCAAATGATTTGTAGAGGGCCAGTTAAACATGACCTCTCTCTACTGAACCAGTAGTGAACATTTGTCATGAAGTTTCCCTGACCAAGAAAAGCTTCTCTGGCATTACTCAATAGCTTCTATCCATTTGCTTTTTCTTTCTTTCGAAGACTACTAATATTTCTAGGTAAAATTAAATCAGCAAAGGATGGTAAAGGAAAACAGGCAAAATGTAAAAGATCTGAGTGATTAAAATATATTTTAAGACCTTTGTGATACTTAATTTATAAATGCAAAAACTACCATCTAAAGGCCTTTCATGATGAAGACGTGAAATAGCTTAAACGTCCTTAAGTCTCTGCTAATTAAAAACTGATTTTTTTCTGAAGATCTCTGGCCTCAATTTGAAGCTGGTGGCTCTCCTACTTTGCCAGTCTCCACCCACTAATATGTGCCTATGCAAAGCAGCTGTTTAAAAGAGTTCTCAGTATCACGTAAATGGAATAACACATTGTATATCCTTTTTTGCCTAGATTCCATTCTTTAGTCATATACTTGCGGCATTAATACACACTTCCGTGTGCAGCTGTAGACACATTTTCTTGTAGTTATTGTACAATAATGCTGTTTATGAATATATGATAGCTGTATGCCAGTTTTCATTTCAGTGGGCATTCATATAGTTTCTATTACAGGACTGCTGCAATGAACATTACGGATATTCTTCCACGTGTCTCTGAGTTCGCCTATGAAGACATGGCGCCCACTCACGGACTTCCATGGCTCACAGCAGCAGTACCCCTCACA
>PVJA010029388.1:0-26693 GCA_004027025.1 Myocastor coypus
TATTTTACCTACTCTATAGTTGTTTCCTGTCTACTATATAGTTTGATCAGTTTTCTACCTACTATATATTTTTGCTCTTTCACTACTTGTCTTTTATTCATTTAACAACATCACAAAAACTCTGTTATGCTTAAGGCATTTACTTACATTTTGCTTACAAGCCAATTTGCTTGATTTGAAGAAGGAAGAAAACTAATATAGAGAATAGATAGAAATTTCAAAATTCCCTTTAGCTATCACTAAGATCAACTAAAAATATGAGCTCCTAATCTACTTTTTCTGTTAAGAAAAAAAATTGTATAGCAGTTAGAAACTTGTCATTTCAACTTCCCAAATTCTAGGTATTTGGGATAGAAAATATTATGCCTTTATTCATAAGAAATATTTAAGATTGATACTTAGAATAACCAATAATCTTTTGTAAACTAAAATAACATCATATGCTTAGAAAGGTTGTCAAAATCAACTTTGACTTTATAATGATCATATATAGTTAGAACAAAGTTGGCTATAGGAGAATTTACCATTCTATGGTATCTTTTATCAATATTAAAGATCTTTCTTAAGATAATGTGTTGCTCTTAAGCATACAGAACATTTTTTCTGTTTTGATACTTATTAAACTGTTCCCTTTCTAAGGTAAGGTATGTTGTAATTTCTGATGACCTCACTTTTACTTTTTTAGAGTTACTTGATTTTTAATTTCTTTTCCCAAAATTATTGATATAATAGAGAAATTTATAACATATAATTTGTCTACATATATTTATAACATACAGTATGTTTATCATGCATATACATTATGAAATGACCTATGTACTGTTGGTTAAGATATCCATCAGCAGTCATTTTTGCCTTGAAGACTGACTCAGAGACATTGCGATCTGGTTCCTGTACCACCAGCCTTCCTGCTGGACTTCTGCTGAGCCTAGCTGCCTGTCCTCAACATTAAGAACCAGAGGGAGGTGGGAGTATCACAGTGCAGGAATCTTGGGGAGCACTATCCTGTGTTAATACAATATCAGCAGAGCCTTGCACAACTTTTGCCAACACTCATTATCACAGGATCTTTCTTGAACTGCAGCATGCCTCTCTCTCCTTAATAAGGTAGAAACCACATTGAACCCCACACAACAGGGGCTTCGGTAAGACTGTTCTCTCATTCTCCTCAGAGTCTTGATGACCTTCACACTTTGCAACCAACATCACTAAAACAAAACAAAACAAAACAAAACAAAAAACAAAAAACAAAACAAAACAAAAAACGACAAAAGGAAGAAGCAAAAGTCAATCTCAGACCTCTAGTCCAACCAAAACAAGTCCAGGAGACAAGGTAATAGAAGAACTTGAAAGTCACAAAACTGAAATATCTGAGATGATAGCAACTAAAATAAAGAAAAAAAATTATCAGGCTATAGATGAAATCAGTTCAGAAATAATTGCTCAGAAGTTTGGCCCAATAGTTCAGCAGACTAAAGTACCTACTTAGGCAGGTGCAGGAACAGGGGGTTCAGTTTGCAGAGCGCAATGCCAGATACTCCCCAGGCATGCTGAGATGGCAAATGTGACTGGACATGATGGCATGCAGTTGTAATCCCAGTGCTTGGGAGGCTAAAAACAGAAGGATCACTACAAGTCCAATCTGTGTAGTTATACCCTGTAACCCTTGTACTAAATATATAAAAGGGAAAAAGAAATAATTTCTCAGGTAAAAAGGAAATGACAATAATTCTGAAAGAATTTGCTCAATACATCCTAGGAACATAGATTGAAAAAGGGAATGACAAAACGATGGAAATACTGAGTGAAGAACACAGGAAAGAATTATATGTATGAAAAAAAAGAATTATATGTATGAAACATTTCAAACTGATATCCAGGACATTAAGAAATCACTGAAGGCTGGCAAAACCACTTAGTTGAAACAGAAGATAGAATTTCAGACCTGAAAGATAGCATTATAGCCAGTGAACAGGAAAGAAAAAATAATGAGAAACCAGAAACTAACAATACAACAGCTGTAAGATGACACAAAAAGTAATATAAGACTAACAGGTGTCAACCAAATAACTGTAGATGATGTAAAAGACATCAAAAGAGTGTTTGCAGAAGTAATAGTAGAAAATTTCCCAAACATGGGAAAAGAATCTGATGTAGAAATAACTGAGGCATATAGGACTCCAGTTAGCCAAAAGCAAAATAAATCATCACCCAGACACATAAGAATGGAGATCCTAGAAAATAAGCCAAAGAACAGAAGATTAAAATCTGTTAGAGCAAAAAAAGAAAAACAAAACAAAACAAAACAAAAAAAACTATGGGCAGCCCATGGCAGATTTCTCAACACAAACCATCAAGAGCTTGGTGCAGATTTTGTATGTGCTTAGATTTCTAAATTTCTGCATAAAAATGTGTAATGTTTTTTTTAAATCACATTTATAGAGATTTATTAGAATATCAATGATTGATGGAAAATACCAGTTCCATGTTAAGTCTAAGGCATTTAATATTCAGAAAGACAGTGATGTCAAGCTCAAGTACCTATGTTATAGAGTAATAGCATCACTAAGCTCCTCTTATGGACAATTAAGAACTTAAGTCTATAGAGCAAAAAATTAGAGAAAAAGAAGGGCTACAAGGATAGACAATATTTTGACCCTAGCCCTTCAAGGTCAGTGAGGAGTTTAGACATAAGAAAACCTGTACTATAACATTCCATAACTCAGTGGTGTTGCCAGTTTTCTGTTCAAGGAGATTATGAGGACACAGAGGAAAGGAACTGACAAGGTACAGTGTGCCTAAGGAGAGTTACCTAGAGGGAAAACATTCTCTCATGCTTTCACAGAGAGCAAATTGGCCAATCAATGACTGTGACTCCTCTAAAAGGCTGACACTGACAAAAGTTCTACAAAATGCCATACATGGTTTCAAGGTAAATCCTGAGGGGACTGACTGACTTTGTCAGATACAAAAGTTACATGTTTTGTTATGTAGGTATTGCTTTAACTTGGCCTTAACTACCCAGCAGAAATGTTTAACCATGGGGCATAAAAAGTAAAGCCAGATTATTATGCTGAAGTATTAAAAAACTCAAGTCAACAGCTTCTGACATTACTGGCTCTGGCAATAACCCATTACTATTATGGAATATTGGACTATGTATACAACTACTTTCTGGTAGTTCAATGAGAAGAAATATTTGTACCAGTAGTGTTTAGAAAAGTTATCATGTCTGCACCTTGTACTCTGAACAACTATTATGAAGACAACAATATGCATTGTATTAATTATTGTGGCTGTCCTACTAACGTGTTTTGAAAGTGTCTCATTGTTATTTCTTATTAAAACTAATAAAAAATGAAAAAAAGTTCATTATCATTAGTCATTGAATATTTACAAATTAAAACAATATCGAGACACCATTTTACCCCAGCAAGACTATCATCAAGAAGTCAGCCAATAACAAATGCTGGAGTGGCTGTGGGGAAAAAGAAACCCTTCTCTACAGTTGGTCATAGAATAGGCTGGTAAAAACATTATAGAAACAAGTATAGGAATGCCTCAAAGTGCTAGGATTGTAGTTCTCATTCAATCCAGCTATTCCTCTCCTAGGTATTTTTCCAGAAGAACTGAAATCATCATCCCACAATAATTTATGTGCATGTATGTTTATGGCAGTGCAATTTGTCAGAGCTAAATCTTAGAAGCAACCCAAATGCCCATCAACTGAAGAATGAATAAAAAGATACGGTATGTTTACACAATGGAGTATTAGTTATAAAAAGACAAATTTGAGAATTTTATAGATAAATGGATCTAGAGACTATATCTTTTTTTTTTTTTTTTTTTTTTTTTTTTTTTTTTTTTTTTTTTTTTTTTTTTTTTTTTTTTTTTTTTTTTTTTTTTTTTTTTTTTTTTTTTTTTTTTTTTTTTTTTTTTTTTTTTTTTTTTTGAGACAAGGTCTCGCTATGCAGTTGAGGCTGGCCTTGAGCTCACTTTTGTAGCCCAGGCTGGTCTCGAACTCGCACCAATCCTCCTGCTTCAGCCTCCTGAGTGTTGGGATTACAGGCGTGAGCCACCACGCCCGGCTTAGAGACTATATCGTTAAGCGAAATAAATCAGATTTACATGGTACACATTGCATCATCTTGCTAATGTGAGCACCTGAAAGAGTAACTAAAATCTAAAAGTTACAACGTACTGTGAAAGGGAACGAAATCCTTCAATAGGAAGGACGAACTGGAATGAACAGAAGAAGGGAAATGCTACACATGAGTATATTGGAAGAATACTTTGGATAAGTGTCTTGTGAACTTCTTCTGGTCTTTTGAGAGGAACTGTTAATGCTTCGATATTTTTTTTTCTTCGTCTCTGATTTTTTTTTTTCCTTCTTGAATTTCGTGTAACTTCCTTGTCTTTGTTGATTTCTGTACCTACCATTGTGGGATAAAAACATGTAAGATCTACTCTCTTAGCAATGTTCAAGTATATAATGCCATAGGTTTAATTAAAGCTACTGTGATGTGTGTTAGATCTCCACAAATTATTGAGCTTGTTAACTGGAATTTTGAGCTCTTTTACCATAAATTACCCCTTTCTCCTATCCCCTCCATCTCACTACTGCCACTCTATGCTCTGACTTTATGAAATTCAATTTTGGACCCCTCTGTTAATGTATGCGTGGCTTGATTCCATATTGTGATTATTCTGCATAGTGCTGAAATGAACGTAAGGTGAAGATAACACTTCAGCAATTTAATTTTAGTTTCTTAAGTATATGAACAGAAGTGGTATGTAGAATCATGTGATAACTCTATTCTGCGTTTTTTGAGTAACTTTTGTAATGTTTTCAATAGGGCTGTATTAATTCATATTTTCACAAAAAAGCTATAAAGGTGATTTTTATCCAAATCCTTGTCAACACTTGTCATTTGACTCTTTTTTCCCCCCCTGGGACCGGGGATTGAACTCAGGTCCTTGTGTTTGCCAGGCAAGCACTTATTCCACTGAGCTATCTCCCCAGCCCCTTCATTTGTCTCTTTGATTACAGCCATTCTAACAGACATGAGGTGGTAGCTAACTGTGGTTTTAATTTGTAGCTCACTCTTGATTAGTTATGCAAAACCTTTTCTCATATACTTACCTGTAAATTGCTTGTTTTCTGTTGTCATTTTTTATATGATAAATGTATTTCATGCAATCTATTATGAGAACTTCGCTATCGACATACAGGAGCCTCCTTCAGTCTGTCATTTCATATTGTTTACCTACTATATAAGCAAACAGTATATTAATTGCAATGATGCTAAGCTCCTCACCTCCTAGTTGAGGCATCTATGTTATTTCTAAATCTTACCTTGATTATTTCATTTAATCAAATTGCCTTTTAACATTTGAAAAGAGCCAGATGTGTTAAAGATTTGTGTTCATCTACCAAAAATGCTATTTTTACTGTTTCCTGTAATTCTAGATAAAAGAGGGTTTATATTCTTTTACTATATCTATCTTCCTGGGTTTGTCCATCCCTCAGTGTTCTTCACAGAAAGGCTTGTGTTCCATCTCCTTCAGCTACAACCAGCCTAGATACTTAGGGAGTGATTTAGGAAATTCTGTTTCAAAATTAAAATAAACAACAAGAAAGGGTTAAGGATGAGACTAAGTATAAGGTTCTCCCTTGATTCAAACTCCGATACTGGAAAAAAGATGGAAGGAAGGAAGGAAAGAGAGAGAGAGAGAGAGAGAGAGAGAGAGAGAGAGTTGTCCATCCAATCATAGCTTCATGTTATTGTGCCTTTTGTTGAAAAAGTGATAGAAAATAGTGTACATGTACTACTTTTAAAATACACCTTAATGAGCTAGATCATTCACCACAGACTAGAAAATGGTGAGAACTTATCCCCTTTGTGTAAAAACATGTAGAAACAGAGCAAGATTTTATAAACTACAACATAAATGTCATAGCTCTCATTTTTCTTCTCTGTTTTTTAACATACTTCAGTGAACTTTTGTTGATGAATATGAAATGAAAAAACTTTCTGAAACAAAGAGAAATCATACTTTATAACTAAAAACACACATTGCATTCGCATCATCAATTCAAGCTGTTGTTTTGAGAACAGTATTGATTAACGCAGGGTGATGAGTAGCCTGAAATCTGAAGCAATCAGTTACTGTAGAAGCCAAGTTGAAATCTAAGGTAAAGTCCTTGGACTTGCAGTAAAGTCAGGAGCTAAGAAGACAACTGGTGCATTTTGAAAATGTTTCTCATAGATTTATTTAATGAGAAATATTTCATACTGAAAGCAATCTGTAGCCTATAGTACAGAACAGAGGAACAATATTCGTTGAGAAACAATAATACTGAAGCCTTAAGTATTATTTGTGTTTGACTTACATAGCAATTTAAATGAACGACGTTGAGAAAATAGTACACAAATCAGGTAAATTTGGTGGAAGTTATAACATCATGTATGTGGAATATGAGGTACACGTTGGAAAGTTAGTGTCAAGGGCCTCACCCCTGGATCCTTTCATTCCTGCTCTTATAGAAACACTTGATGCACATGACCGCTATCATAATTTCAAGGGCATTTGTGCTCTTGGCTTCTGTACTAGTGCTTTCCTTCAGCGTCATTAGTTATTACTTTTCACTTTTCTTTACCGTTCTCACTTCCTTTGTCGCTTGCTCTTCCAGATCCATGCACTCTCTTTGGCTCACCCCACTATTACCCCATGTTTTGATGTTACTTTTATGCCAAAACACTGAAATCTATATCTACAATCCTGACTTTTCTCCCTCCACAGGACGTATGCAAGTTTCTAGTGACATGTGGTAAGAAGTACATGGAGTGCTTGACTTCCGGCACCCCAGTGAATAGTTACCCCAGTGGGGTCCGTTTCAGACATGTCACCACTGAACTACAGGAGTGAACTACCCAAGAGTCATGCTTTCTTCCTTTGCTTCCTTCATCTAGTTTTCCCATATATTCTGTTCTCTCTATTTATGTTATACTTTTCCAATCTTGTATAAGTTACCATTCTATCTACATAACACTTGTCTCCTATCCTCTCCATTTCTATTTTCTCTGCTGCAATATGTTGCCTATAAAGCAGCCGTGACAATAACTTAAAAATGTAACTTGTGTTAGCTCTCTCTCTTGCTTAAACCTCTCCAATGTTTTACTGTTACACCTACTAATTATGGTACTTCTTTCTCTGTTTTAGAAAGATTTACCCAATCTGGTCACTTGGGATTGACTTTCTGCTAATCTTCCTCTATAGATCCATGGCTCACTGTGCTTCTGTCTGTTACTTAAGCCCAGGTTCTTTTCTCAAGGTGGAAGAATTGTATGTGAGATATTCAATGAGATAAACGAATGTCTGTTATTTAAAAATATTTATAGCTTAGACATCTCATTTGACCTCTTAATTTCTGTATTCACTTACCAACATGGTCATATCTTTTTGCTTTTTGTCACACAACTTAGAGCTAATATGTCCCAAAGGTATTCAGGATCTTTGCTTTTCAAGTATTTTCTTTCTGCTTTCCTTGCCTCACCAGCTGACAACAATTGTTATTCCATTTTTGAGGGATGGACTCATAAGTATTACTTAAAACTTTCTCCGTTTCTTAAAAGCTGATCAGTCAGAGAACTGTGGATATTCTCTAATACTTGTTTCCATTTTACCCTACACCCTCCTTATTTAAAAGTAATAGATAAAATTAATAGAGTAGTTTAAAGTCCACAGTACTACCCTAAAAGTTATTGGTATTTATCAACCATTTAACTTTTCCAATTATTCTGTGATACAGGTTTTATTTTTATTATCATTTGAATAGTCCCTCAAATTCACTGGGCTCCTTATGTAATTCTAAGCACCTCCCAAATGTCCTGCCTCAAAACTTTATAAATAAGTAATTCCCAGCTTATGAATAACTCACTATCATGATTAAATTTCAACATACAAAAGCTTGAAGGACACATTAGACATATTCAAACCATGGTACCATTTTACAGAATACAATCTTGAGAGTGGACGTTGTGTAAGTTGCTAAAAAGGAGAAGAGAAAAAACAAAACAAACAAACAAACAAACAAACAAACAAAACTGAGCCAGCCAACCCAGGCTGTGCGCTGAACCCTTGCCCTCCACTAGTCTAAAAACTTAATCCTCTCCAACTGGGAAACTGTGACAACCTTGTAAGGGTCATATTGTCATATGTTTCTTATCACACTGAAATGTCAATCTACGACTGGATTAATGGTTTCCAGATACTGATCTCATTGCAACCCACCAATTAAAATGTTTTAATGGTTTCTATTGTTTTTAGTTTAAAATGAATATGCTTGTTGCGTTCTGTTTCTCATTTTGAGAATCCCTTCCTGGCTTTCCTTCCTAGACCAATTTCCCTATAGTATGTATTGTTCCTTCGTGACCCATCTGGAGCTGGATCAGACTGTTTTTGTGTGCAGCCATCTTGTTCCACCTTACGGGTTTGCATCGGTAGCTGCTCTTCGTGTGTGCCGCTACTGCTTCTTACCCCATGGGCTGGCCAGCCTGAAGTTGCATAGAATTGAACACTCTGGAGAAAAATCTTACCCAGTAAGTAGAAAGAATAAATAGATAAATGTCTTCATTTTCCCAAATATGGCTAGTTACATGTTCCACACAATACTTTAAGCTTTGAAAGGCCCTGCCTTTAGCAAGAATGCTACTGCTCCAGAGACAAAACCCATTCACTAAAGGACTGTTACAGTATTCACTGCCCCAGATCAGTTTTCCTGCTACATCACTTAAGCCACTGAGATAAATCCTCAAATAAACTTCTTATGTGCAATTTTTCATCTCAGGATCAGCGCTTTTTTGTTGTTGTTGTTGTTAATGTATTTTGCACAGGCTCTACGGGGTCCTACTGTGTAGATTGGACTTGTAGTGATCTTCCTGTTTTCAGGCTCCCAAGCACTGGGGGGATAGGTATGTGCCATCATGCCCTGTCTCAATCTCCAAATCAGCGTGCCTCAGGGGCAGGGGCGACATCACAGGCCTAGGACTGAACCCCTACCAACCGATGTGCTCTGCCTAAGCAGGTCTTTTAGTCTGCTGAGCTATCTGACTGGTCCTAGGTTCTGTGTTCAAAATTATCCCAAATATCATCGTTTCACTTTACTCTCTCGTAGTACTAGATCATTCTTTTTATTATTATTTTTTATTAGTTGTATCATGCCTAATTTGCATGCTTTTGACTCACAGAAAGATGCCAGCGACTGAATTCACTCAATAACTGCCTTTTGAGATGGAGATATACTCAACTTCAGTTTTTAAAAATCATTATGAAAACAAACAAACAAACAAACAAAAAGTTTGTGTTGGAGATTGCCTGTAATCCCAGCACTCAGGAAGGCTGAGGTAGGATGATTACAAGTTTGATCCAAGCCTTAACAGTTTAGTAACCTTAGCAAGGCCCCATTTCAAAATAATAAACTTCTGGAGATATAGCTCCCTGTCCAAACCCTGGAGTTAATCCCCGCTCTTGTGAAACAACAACAACAACAAAACAAAAGCAAAAACAAAAACAAAAACATCCTACAAAGTCATGACTTTCTTCCCAGAGTTACAAAAATTGATACAATGATAGATTTGATTAAGTAAAAGACAACAACAACTCACTACAAATAAATGAGTAGTGGAGAAAATATGCTTATCCTGATTTTTTATGTATGAAGGCAATAAGGACCTCACAAATATGTATACTATGTGCCCATTAAAAAAACAAAAAAATAAAATTCTTAGAACACAATCTAATTTAAATGATCTATTATTACCAAATGAACAATGATTTTTTTCAGTTGAATAATGATTTTACGTGACATATTTGGTCATGCTATTATTCATGTCCTGAGTAAAAGAAATAGCTTATTTTTCTTTTAAACAGTAAGAATATATGGTTATCATAACCCTAAAGAAAATTCCCTTATGATCTTTTGCATGATACTTTTCTAGAATAAAACATTTCTAAATGAAGGAAGGCAGAAAGTCCAAATTTCACGAATTTTTCTCAACGAAGATTTTATCTGAATGTCATCTGGTCTCCATTGTGAAGTCTAAGTAGGAAAGGAACTAATTATCTTTGTATCTATATTTCATACTCTAACCATTAGCATTTTATAGCCACTTTTTAGCTGCTATAAACAAGTAATTTAAAGGAGAAAAAATGTAGCTATATTTAGATAAAGTGGCATGGAAATGTGGCCCTAAAACTAATATGATTTTAACAGCTTTCCTCTCTCTCTGTTTTTTGACAGAAGGCAAAATAAAAATAGAAATAGAAAAAAACTTAATCCTGTAAGTATGACCTAAACAGGATTCAGAATATCATTATGGTTAAAGCACTCTGTGGGACCCTCTTTTCTCTGTCCCTGATAAGTCTGTCATAATATCTGTGCATTTTAAGATAAAATGTTTCAAGAGAATAGGGTTTATATGAGCTTCCGATTGGAAAATAGATACTTAGAGATGGCCATATTAAAAATGGCTTTTAAGCAATAGAAAATAGAGGTTCTCTTTGGTTAAAAAGATTACATCGAAGCGATAAAGCAGTTACCTTTTTTATTTTTACTTTAAAATATTAATAATAAATTGTTAGGAGTATTGTAAAAATACAAAGTCCTAGAAATATTTCTGGAGTGGAAAAGTATGGGCTTGGTAATAAATCAAATGCATTCTTATGTTCAATTTTTAAAGATTAAAATATTAATATTCTATGTTGGAAAATGGTGATTTAGTGAGAACCACCACGTGCTTCTGGGGCCTCAAAAAGTGATAAAACTTACAGGGTAAACTCTTCTATAGAGAAGTATTTATTTTATGCATGAGAAATGAATAAATGTATTATCAGTGTATGGCTAATGACAATCAGAATTTTTAACTAAAAGAAAATAGCTCTTGTTCAACAGAAGAGTTAATTCAAGATGAAAATGTGCTGGCCTTTGGAGGTAATAATGAATGCATCATCACTAATAGAAATATATTCATGATCACTTGTGAAAAAGGGTATATTTCTGACTTTGGGTTACTGGTTTGGAGCATAAGAAGCTTAGAAACACAAAGCACATACTAAATCCAAGTAGAAATTTGAACCAAACATCAGTAATTCTTCCTCAGTACTCAGAGAAGTGAAGTCACTGGGCAGATCACCGCTCCACAGCTGGAAAGAAAGGAACAGACCTTCAGGAGCTACCAGAGCATTCAAGCCCAAGAGCAACAGTCTCTATGGAAACCAGTACTTGCAGAAGAAAGCCTGAACTGTATGCACTTGCTGAGCTGCTAGATGCTGTGTATAGGTAATTCTGAGGCAGATAAACTCCAGGGAAGCTCAGTCCCTGAAGGGACTCTGTACTTCTATGAATTTTACTTCCAGAAGGTCTAGCAGGTGCCAAAGCTAAATATCTGAAAGAAATCACCTACAGCTTCTTACAGAGAAAAGACAAAAGAAACCACTTAAAAATCCACTGAAACATTGTTCCTTCCTATAATAGCCTGCACTCGAGAGAAATTATTTTTACCACAGCCTAATCTACTGTTTTATTCAGAGCATCACATTCTCAAGAAAGGGAAAGACAACTTCAACACTTCCCTGTCCTTCTGTCTTCCCTGAGAGGGAAAATACTGAAAAACATGGGTGAAGGTCACATTCCAGGGGCATTGACCCACCAAGAGACCTGATTATTGGACTACCATGTAGAATACTTCCACTGCCTCCATAAAAATAAAAATATGGTGTGCAAAAAGCAGTGAGATGAATCAAACCTGGCCCTGAAGAGGCCGTTTACAGTACAAGCACCTGTAGAAGGAAGGATCTGAAGATCGCCTCCTTACTTTACATATCAAGTAACACGCTCACACACATTTTATGAGTCCAAAATTAACCTGATACCAAAGCTAGAAAAAGGTTGTATCTGATGAATGTAGCTTTTCAACAAAAACACTAGCAAATTGATTTCAACAGCAAATTAGGAGGCTCAGAACCCTTATATCCAAAGAGTCAACATATAAAAACCCACTGGCAGCATAAATCCCACTAACAGACAAAAGAATAAAATTAACATAATTATCTCAAAAATGTAAACATGAACATTTTCAAAAGTCCAGTACCATTTTAGAAAAAAAAAAAAAAACCCTCTGAATTGATCAAGAATAACAGGAAATTATCTCAACACAGTGAAGGATATATGTGAAAAGTCCGCACTTAACATCGCAGGCAAAAGTAAAACATGAAATATTTTTCTCCAAGGTCAGAAAGATAATAGGCTTCACCCTTTCACCGTTTCTATTAAACGTAGCATTGGAATGGCTAACCGGAACAAGTAGGCATGAAGGAGACATTAAAGTCATACAAGTAACAAAAGAAAAGTAGAAATGTCCCTGAGACACATGATGTGACCTTATAGAAAGAAAAGTCTAATGACGTCACTAAAAATTAGGAATAACAGATGAGTTCTTGTAAAGTTGCAAGATAAAAAACCAATGTACAAAAATCGATTCAGATTCTGTATGCTAACAGTGAAATATCTTAAAAGGAAACTATGAAAACAATGCCATTTTAAATGGCAATATAAAAGAAGAATAAGCTGAATTAAGGAGGTAAATGTTTCTTGCCTGCCAGCCTTGCCCCTGGGGCACACAGAGAGGGCAATTGAGACTGGGTGTGCTGGCAGGCACCTCTAATCCCAGCTCTTGGGAGGCTTTAAATAGGGGCACCACTATGAGCACAATCTAGTAGTGAGACCCTGAATACCCTGTAGAATCTTCCCTAAAAGATAAAAAAAAAAGAAGGCAAATGTTTACATATGAAAATCCATGAAACACTGATGAAAGAAACAAAATGGAAATATCTCCTGATAGTGAAGTAGAAAACATAATATTGTTAAAATGTCCATACTACCCAAAGGAATTGCTACCAAATTCCAATGGCTTTTTTATGGATATAGAAACAACTGAAAATTTAGATACGACTATAATACTTGAATGTTCAGGTCAATCTTGAGAAAGAAGACTAAATCTACATATCATTTTCTGACTTCAAAATGTACAAAAGTTACAGCTGCCTCAACAATATGATACTGGCATAAATATGAAGACATAGACCAGTGAATTCAATAGCACAGAAAGCCAAGAAATAAAAGTATATTTACAGCCATTTGATTTTTCACAGAGTTGTCAAAAATGCTCCATAAGGTAAGGAACATCTCATCAACAAATGCTTTTGAGAAAATACAACCATGTGTAACAAAATGCAATGAAATCTCTGTATGGTACCATACACAAAGATCAATTTAAACTAAATTAAGACTTAAATGTAAGACTCACAAACAGTCAAAGTCAGAAAAAACTAGGAGGAAACCTTCATAATATTGGTCTTGGCAATAATTTTATGGATATGATGCCAAAACAGGTAAAAAAAAAAAGTAGAAAGAGAAAAACAAAAATGGGATTCATAAAACCTAAGTGTTAAAAATCTAAGGAAACAACAGTTGAAAGAGCAACTTATAAAATGGGGAAAATAGTATTTGCAATCAGTATATTTGATATAGGATTCATATCCAAAATATTTAGGAAATTCTATAACTGATGGTAAAAACAAGCAAACTAAAAAGCCTCTCTGATTAAAAAAAATGGTTAAAGACTTCAGTACTATATACATTTCCACAAAAAACCCATACAAATAGCTAGTAGATATTTGAAAAAATTTCAGTGCTTTTAATTATAAGGCAAATGCAACTCTAAATCACAGTGAGAGGCCATCCTCAATGTATCAGATTGCCTCTGTTTAAAAACATATACCAAATCCTGAATTTATACTCTTGCACATTTAGGATGAAGTGTTGGGGTGAAAAACCGTGCAGCTCCAATGAAAAAGTTGTATGGATGTCCCACAATACTCCAAAAATAGAACTCTTAGGTGGCCCACCTATCTCATTCTGGTACTTACCGAAATTTTTAAAATCATGATCTTTAAGATACATTTGCACCCCTCTACTCATTATTATACTACTATTCATAGGCAACAGATAGTAACAAAGTTAATATCCATCACTAGATGAATGGCTGAAGAAAATGTGATCTATGCACCAGTGGAATGATACACAGTCTTACAATGTAAGGAAGTTATGCAATAATGATGAACCTTAAGTAAGAATATTGTGCTAAGTGAAAAAGCAAGGGACAAAGAGATAACTACTGGATGCTTCCATGTTTGCAAGATAAATAAGATGACAAATTCATAACACTAAAAAATTGAATGGTGGCTATCAAACATTGGAGGGGGAGAATAAAAGAATTACTGATCAACAGGTATAAAGTTTCAATCAATGATAGGTTTTATATAGCTGTCTAAAACACTGAATGTATAACCCATAATAAGGTGTCGTACCATTAAATATATTACGAGGGTGTGTATCATGGAAAGCGCTCTTACTATGATACAAAGATGAAGGCAAAATACTGTTTAGACTAATAAATATAGGAATGTATTTCCAGTAGATGAGTCTTGAAAGAAATGAATGTTGAAGGGCATCCGTTAAAGAGAAAGAAAATAATATAGATTAAAAGCATGGATATGTTGAGAGAGAGAGCAAGAGAGAGAAGCAAGTTCACAATGCAATGAGTGGGGTCTGGGGAGATAGCTCAGTAGAACAAGTGCTTGCCTGGCAAGTGCAAGGTCCTGAGTTCAATCCCCAGTCCTGCAAGAAAACAAAACAATGCAATGAGTGAAAGTTGACAAAATTTTAATTTCATTATTTTCAGTTGATCTGACATACTGTTTGTTCACCATAATAACAATGTTGTATCCCATTGTGTACAGTTATGTGTATATCTTGTGTGTCACATGTAAAATATATAAACACTTCATGAAAGACAAATAGTGACCCGGCAGGATGGCTCAGTGGTCTAAAGCACCTGCTTAGGAGCCAGTGAGATAGCTCCGTGGCACAAGTGCCTGCCTGGCAAGTGCAAGGTTGTGAGTTCAAACCTAGGTCCCGCAAAATAAAATAAAATAAAATAAAATAAAATAAAATAAAATTAAAAAATAAAGCGCCTGCTTAGGAAAGCTTAGGTGACTGTAAGGACTGCAGTTCGATCCCCGGCACCACACGCTGCGCCAGCCCTGCCCTCAGGGCAGGCTGAGCTGGCCATAAAAATGAATAAACAAACAAACAAAAGTTCTGAAACAAGAAAAAAAAAGACAAATAGTGTATTTTTTCAACAGATGGTGTTATCCTTCTACAGCAAACTTTAGAAATTGTCATATATCATAGAAAAACACACTCAGTGACATCCTTAGGAGGAAATGGAAATGCATGTACAGCAATCTCAATGACCAAGGTGACCTAAGCAATAGTTCACTGTATTAGTAAATATCTGGAAGCTAATGGCCACCAACTATAGCACCATTTGCGACGATAGAGGCCAAAGATAACTTGCATTAAATTCACGATATCTCAAGAAATGTATCCAAAATTTTCTTTTTTTGGAGCTATGTATTCAGTGTTTTGGCAGATGGGGTGAGGAGGAGGAGGAAAAAGAGGGTGGAGTGAAGTAAAGAGGAAAAGAGGGGAGGTATCAACCATATTGACCATTGCCATGACGTGGACGTAAAGAAGAAATTATAATTCATTATAACATTATGAATTAAGATACACCATTAAGTGATATATTATTTGAAAATGATTTTGCATTATTGCAAATTTCTACTGTGAACTCTATATTGGGGAAAAAGTATACAAGTAAAAAAATAAGAAAGTGAAATATAAGTGATATGTTGAAAAAAGGAATAAACGTTAATCTAAAATATTTACTTGAAAACACAAAAAGCTGGGAGTGGAGGTAGCTCAACAGTCAAAACACCTGCCTAAGAAAGCACAAGGACCAGGGTTCAATTGTGGGAACACATAACACGCTGGTCCTGTCCTGCGTGTACTGAGTGGACGGCTGAGACCTGGCGTGGTGGTGTATGCCTGTAACCCCAGCGCTGGGGAGGCTGAAACAGGAGGATCATTCTGAGTGAGAGTTGCATAGTGAAATCCTGTACCAAATGCATTTAAAAAAAGAAATCACATAAGGAAAAAATTGGAAGACAAATTTGGAACAAATAATAAGTACAATAAAGAAAAGAGAAACAAAACTGGTAACTATTAGCCCAACTTTATCAATAATTACTTTAAGTTTTTTGCTTTTTTGTTCTGTTTTTTTTTTTTTTCAGTACCGGGGATGGAACTCTGAACCTTGTACTTGCCAGCCAGGCACTTATGCTGCTGAGCTATATCTCCGGACCTCAATAATTACTTTAAATGCAAGTGCCTTAAATACACCAATTATAGTTAGGGATTTCCAAAGTGGATCAAGAAACAAGAGCTGATACTATGCTGTCTACAAATGGCTTACTTTAAATGTAGAGCTACACAAAGATTAAATATAAGTTGACTGGAAAGATATACCATGTAAACACTAATCAAGAGTGATATTAATTTCAGACAAAGAAGATTTTAAAGTAAGAAACATGATCAAGGACAGAGAGATGCATTACATAGGGACAGGAGGTCAGTTCTCTAGAAAACATAATCCTTAAAGGCTATGTGCCTAAAACAGACCCTTGAAAGATACAGGTTCAAAGTTAATGGAAGTACAAGGAGAGTTAAGTTGACTCTGCTATCCACACTATAGTTGATTACTTGAATAGTTCTCCATCAGAAATGGACAGATCCAATGGGTATATAAGGAACAAAGGCATGGTTAGCCCAACAGTGCCAGCAATCAAAGGAAAATAAACACATCTATAAATAATTTCACCTAAAAGCAATACACTGCATGTTCCTCTCAGTCTTATGCTGAGCATTCACCGAGAGAGTCCTCACTCTTGGCCACAGTGTGCAGAAACAGACTATTCAAGAGACTAGAAATCACAACATTTCTGCTAGAAAAATGTAATTAAGTTGCAAATCAAGATGAGAAAGATGGATTTCCAAAATATGTACATTAATAAATAATACATATATTTAGTGTATATATATAATATTTATAAATAATACATAGACCAAAAAGAAATATTAGGGATAACTTAAAGTACTTAAATAAGTTACAGTGAAAATACGTCTCTCAAAATTTGGGATGCTATGAAGAAAAGGTTTAAAGGGAAACTAGTAACACTGACTATTTATATGGTAAGGGAGATAGCAGGGCTGGCCAGACAGCTCAGCAGATTAAAGCACCTGCTTAGGCAGACACAGGGGCTCGGGGTTTGATCCTCTGCCTGCTGTGTCAGCCCCACAGCCAGGAACTACTGAGACAGGGAATGAGACAGGGTGTGATGGTGCATGCCTATAATTCCAGCACTTGGGAGGCTAAAAAACAGGAGGATCACTAGGAGTCCAATCTGTGTAGTGAGACCCTGCAGACCCTACAGAAAGATAGCAAATAAATCATTTAAGATTATATCCTAAGAAACTTGATGAAGAAGAGTAAATGAAATCTAAAAGTA
The DNA here is from genome assembly GCA_004027025.1 of Myocastor coypus. NCBI lineage: Eukaryota > Metazoa > Chordata > Mammalia > Rodentia > Myocastoridae > Myocastor > Myocastor coypus. The sequence goes on from PVJA010029388.1 coordinate 17,536, forward strand.
GGAGAAGAATAATAAAAACCACAGCAGTAAAACAATAAAATTTAATGCAGTATTTGGTAGAGAAAAACAAGACGAAAACCCAGTTTTCTAAACACTAGAATAAATACTAAAAATAGAAATTATATATTACAAATGTCAGTAATGAAATGAAAGATGAACATGGAGTGGTGGCAGGTGCATGTAATCTCAGCTCTTGGGAGGCTGTAGCAGGAAGATCACTATGAGTCCAATCTAGTAGTAAGACCCTGAACACCCTGTAGACCCCTCCCAAAAGTATAAAAAAAGAAAGACAAGCATAGTTTTTTATGGATACCAAAACGATAATAAAGAAGAAAACTGAACAATGCATATACCACACAAATTTGATAATTTAGATGCAGTATGCCTAGACACTTTTCTGATCACTTGAATCAACACTCAAAATTCACCACTTACAGGAGGATAATTTCCTTTTGCTCCCAGGTTTTAGAAGATTCATTTCGCAGGAAGCTGGCTCCAAAGAAAGGTCTGGGGGACTCCTGTGGCAGAGGAAATTGGCTCACACCATGGTGGTCAGGAAGCAGGGAGAGAGGAAACAAGCAGATGCGCTTCCCCACTTGTGTCTGCATTAAGGAGCCGCTTACCAGACTCCTCTTGCTACCTGCACCAAGGATTCCTGAACTCATCAGCAGAAGAATACACCAATACGCTGAGGACCCTCTTGATCTGACCACCTCTACGTGTCTCACTTCTGAAAACAGGAGTCTTTGGGTAACTTTTTAGATCTAGGCTATAATACTGAGTCCTTGGACACCAAAACACTCATGTCCATCTCTTCATGCAAGATACACTTCGTCCATGTCTTAGTTACTATTTAGTCTCCGAGACACAATTCCTGACACTTATAACATAAAGGAAGAAAAGCTGATTTTGGCTCACAGCTTCTAGAGTTTTCAGTTCATTGCTCACTGGTTCCAAGGCATTGGCAGATTGGAAATGCTCACGCAGGGAGGAAGCAGAGGGATGGACCGAGGGAGGAGGGAAAAAGACCCTTGCAGTGACCACCTCCTCTTACCAGGCTTCCCTTCTCAAATCAGTCTCAGCTATAAACTCAAACTAATCCACTGATAAGTATCACGCTTCCAAGATCCAGCCAGCCCCTCACTTATGAGCGACTTTTAAGGGACATCTATGTATAAACTGTTCTAAGAGTTGCCAAACTGTTAACAATTTAGCATTGTTCATAGCTTCAAGACCAAAGTCTCCCTTTGCATCAAAGCAAACTCAGCTGTGAGCCCCTACAAACATAAAAAGGAAGTTGCAAGCTCCAAAAGCTTGAGGGGTACCATCCCTGTGATTTTTCTTGTATCAGTCTTCACTGCCTTTGTCTTGGGTAGGTGCTGCTCACTGGCTCAGATTTTTCCAAAGTTTTAATATCTCCAAATTGCTGATGTTGCTCTCCTCAAAATAAGTGAGGCATCAAGTCATAAAGAGACAAACAGGGAACTTAGATGCACATTATTTAGTAAAGGGAGCTAATCTAAGAAATCTATATACTGCATGCTTTCAAATATGTGAATTTATCAGAGGTGATAAGGTAGAGTATAAAACTACTCTTAAAAGAATGATTAAAAAAGCAATGGTTGGCCGGGCGTGGTGGCTCACGCCTGTAATCCCAGCACTTGGGAGGCTGAGTCAGGAGGATTGGTGCGAGTTCGAGACCAGCCTGGGCTACAAAAGTGAGCTCAGGACCAGCCTCAACTGCATAGTGAGACCCTGTCTCAAAAAGACAAAAAAAAAAAAAGCAATGGTTTCCACGAGTTAGGGGAGAGTTAGGCAGGGATCACTAAATGGGTACAGAGAATTTTTAAGGGAAAGTAAGATGAATCTGCATGGTATTATAATGATAGGTAAATCTCGTATTTGCCAAAAACTATAGAAGATAGGACATCCAAAATGGGCCTGAAGTAAACCGGATATTGGGTGTTTATAGTGTGTCACTATAGGTTTATCAGTTGTAACAGATGTACTACCATAGTATAGGATGGTACTATCTACTGCAGAGGGGCAGATGGCACTCTCAGCACTTCCTGGTCAGTGTTACATGAACCTAAAACTGCTCTAAAAGACAAAATCAATATCAAAGGAGAAATATATGCTTTAAAATAACGTGGGAGGCCCAGAGAGACAGCTCACCAGCATAGGCACCTGCTAGGAAAGCGCAAGGACCTGGGCTCAGTCCCAGGTACTGCGTGCTGGGCCAGCCCCACACTGTGCTAGGCACTGAAACCGGGCATAGTAGCTCACACCTGTAGTCCCAGAGCTGAGGAGGGTGAGCCAGGAGGAACATTACGAGTGTGCGTAGTGAGATCTTGTACCAAATAAATAAATGAATAAAGCATTTTTTTAGAAAAGAATTTGAGAAGTACAGAATACTTTTTTCATATGTTTAACTAATTATATTTTCTAATACTTTTACATTGACAATGTAATACTTCTACAAGAAAGAATAATGTAAGTTACAATGATTAAAAGATGCAACTCAGCTATATTTTGTAGACCTCAAGAATCTCTCAAATTTCTTTTTGTACATTTTAAAAATTTGCATGAAAATACACCTGAAAGCTTAGCAAATTAATTATTCATCATTTAATAAATATGAGACAAATTGGATAGCCAGAAGTACTGATTCCTAGTAATGCCTCTAATTTAGTAATATGATCTTAGCATAATATTTAAATTCCTCAGGTTTTATTGTTACTGGGTAATACCACAGAGTTACATGAATTTTAAGGTTTCTCTTCCAATTGTTATCCTTATGGAACATCTAATAGGGTGCAGTAATGTTATTTTCAATGTGTTTGAAGGCTATCTGCTTCAAGTTAAAGATGTGTGTGTACACCAGGTGGAGATGAAGAAGATAGTGGGTGGGCTTTTATCCATCTGCCGACTTTTTCAGTCCCAAAGTTATAAGTGTGTGCCTGTTAATGTGCAGTGTGAGTGTTTTTCAGAGTCTAATAAAAAGAAAAATTGAAAACAAGTGGGGAAAAGTAATAAGTTTTCCTGGCTCTTCTAGAAGAGGTAGGCCAGAGCAAATGAAATACTGCAACCAGTTAAAAGTTGGCTGTACTGTTGGTGACTTATAGTGACTCATAGAAATAATGTTAAGGACAGGCACTTCAAACTTTCACCTTTGTAATATTCAGTACATTACAGCACTCCAGTGTAAACCCACAGGCATGAGCCGAAGGGCAACCACCCAGTTTTTCTTCCCAAAAGAGGAAGTAGGCACATGGTTCATTACAAAGTCCCCCATCCTTGAGCAGCTCGGATGAGTTTCTCCATCTTGAAACTAGTTTTGAAAGAAAGAATGAGAAATGTATGCATCATAGGCACCTCCAGTTCTTTGGTAAAATGGTACTCAGAAAACAGGTAGATCAAGAGAACAGGGGAAAGCAAGTGGCATTCATAAAGACATGAACAAGGGGAAGAACTCCCTCTGTATTCACACAGAACATGAAGCATGGACAGTATAATAAATGGATTCTATCCTACATTTGCACAGATTTCTTCCTATGGCAACAGTCTTCCTATTATCTTAAAAAGTATTGGAGACAATCCATCTTCCATGTGTATTTGGCTCACAGCTTTGTAGGTTTTAGTCCATAGTCAAGGAGGCCATTGTTTTGGGTCTGTGGTGAGACAGGCTGTCATGGAGGGAGTAGTAATAGTAGAGGAAGCTGCTTAAATCATGGAGGCCAGCAAGTGAAAGGCCAAGAAAGAAGAGGGGTCTGCATCTCAATATCATATCTCCTCTGAGATAACGGCCCAGTGACCCTGACATGCCACTAGACCTCACTTCTTACGTTCTTATCCCCTCCCACTAGAGCCAACCTAAGGACCAAGATTTTTACTCCCAGGCCTTTGGGGACCTTTCAGACCCAAATGATAGGAGTAAGTAATGCCAACGTCATCATGCCTCACTTGCTTCTCTAGTTAAATTAGGATTTGGTACTACATATTAGTTTCACATGACTGTCTTAACAAATACCAGCAATTGGCGGCTTCAAACCACAGACATTTATTTCCTCATAGTTTAGAAGCCACAAATGTAACATTAGCTTTGCTGGGCTGAGATTGAAATTTGACTAAGACCACAATCCCTCCAGAAGCTCTATAGGAGAATGCTTCCCTCGTGCTTTGCAGTTCCTTCCTGCTAATGACATCCTACAGCTTGTGACTACATAACCCCAATCTCCACTTCTACCTTTATATTTTGTTATGTGTGCACACTTGTGCATGTGCATTGATGCGTGTGTAAAAAATATGCCTTTAAGGAGATCGCTATTATATAGTTTAGAGTCCTGCACCTAAGTACTAGATAACACGTTCATCTCAAGATCCTTAAAGATATATATATATATATATATATATATATATATATATATATATATAGGATCTTTTCCTATGTAAGGTAATATTTAAGTTGTAAGCATTAGGGTATAAGCATCTTTTGGAGTCAAACTGGATTATTGGTAAGGTACACATTTGTCATTCAATGATTCTCAAAAGAGAAATATGTGTTTTAAGGACTCTGTGTGGTTCTAATGATAGAATGGAAAAATAAATATGATTTCCCAGAGATTGTTATACTATGCTGCTCTTTCCCTTTCAGCTCTAGATATTTGTCACAACATATAGTAATGTGTCCTTTTAAAATATGTATAACTCGTTCTTCACTTATAGCAAAGAATTTTTCAAAGGGATATACTGAAATACCTGTATCATTTTATAGAGTTAGTAGCCTATAAAAGTTATCATCTCTTAAAATCAAAACATGTTTGAAAAGTGTTGAGATAACTTTTAAAAAAGTTTTGAAAATTAAAAATTATAAAATATTTTTGTTATTTTTTTTAAATGCCATGTCTTATTAAAACAGAACATCTAGGGGGAAACCTTCAATATGTTTAAACACAAGAGAACTTTCTAATATGTGCTAAAATGAAACAGATTAGTATAAGCCATGAAACTTAAGTCTTTATTTCAATTATAGTGTATCTTCAGCAGATCAATACAGATTACTATTTTTTAAACACAATGTATTTATAAAGACATGTTTTCATGGTGAATGAGAGAAAGTAACAATGGAAAATTTTGGTTTCACAGAATAGTATCAAGATCAATTTCTTTCCAAGGTCAACGGGAAGAATCTAGAATCCTCAGAAGTGACTTCATGAGCCTGTTTCCAGACAATGTGTTGGATGCATGATGTTGATATCTGTGTATCTTGGGCAGGCGGGTTGTTTTCTTAGCTAAGCTTTCAGGAATTGTACCATGGTAACATGGCTATCCAGATATTTCTGTAAGTATGCTGACTTTAAGCCTTTTATGATATAGCTCTATCAAATGTTAGCGCTATTTGCAGCTTTTTAAGGATCCTCCATACTGATTTCTATATTGGCCATATTTATTTAAATTCCCATCAATAGTGCAGATACGGCCTTCCCCCCTTTTAAATAGCATTTGTTTTAAATAGTTTGCAAGTGAAACTTTCTCTACCCTTTTAAGATGCAAATGTATATTTGTAGGACCTGGATGTAATCCTTCTTGAAAGTAACTGCAACAGGATTATTAACATACCGCTCTGAAAGAAAAAGTTCAAGGTGATATACTTATTATGCATATTTCATTGTTACACAATGTAGTCATTGTGTAACACTGTACCCTATGATATGTAAGGATTATATCTTAATCAAAAACTAAAAATGATTAACAAAAATTTGAAGAGAAAGCTTGTATTCCAAACTTTCAGTCTAGGTGAGACTAAAGTGGCAGGATTATTTGGGAGACTGTATTACAAGACTAACAGGGTCTTTATTAGTTTTCCAGCACCAGGAATGCATTTCGAAATTGAGATCTCACTGGGCCCAGTTCTCTGTTCTTCTTTTGCTTATACACGTTGCCCAGCTGCCAGGGCAATCCTGATGGCATGCTGTGCCTATGTGTGTAAGGTTGGCTGTCTGTCATGGGAACAAGGTTACAGTCTGGGCATGGAAATGTGTCGCAGCTGGTAACTTGACTCTACTTCCTTTAATTAGTCCTGTTTCTTCCCTTATCTCTTTCAGGTTGTGAAGCTTTAATAGGGCAGGGGAAGGCGTGAAGTGTTGAGGCAATTTAGGCAGGGTTAGTTAAGGATGACCTTGCCCAGCTATGCCTTTATCGGTAAAACATTCACCACAGGGTCAAATTGAAATGATTTTGCCTCGGTCTCTTCTATTTCTAAGGTGAATTCGATACTAGATTATAGCTTCTTTGCTTTAGGATGGGATTAGGCAGCTCCTATGAGAGGTAATAGTCTGACTCTAAAAATTCACAATTACAAAGCTAATGGCTTAATCATGCTGAGCAGACAAGTGTTCTCCTTCACATCAGTCTGCCAGAGCTCTTCCATGAATTACCCTCAACTAGTTAAAAACCTTCCTAATTTTGGTCTCAACAGATGATCCAGATTTTGTCCTTATTACATTAATCTTGAGTCAATTTTCCTTGTCTGTTTAAATGACCAGGTGCAAATTGTCTTTTATAGATTTCTATTATATATCTCTGTCTGTTTGTGTGTCTGTGTCTGTATATCTATCTATCTATCTATCTATCTATCTGTCTATCTATCTATCTATCTATCTATCTATCTATCTATCTAATGCAGGAGTCTGAATTTCCTTGAGATGATCGATCTGGAAATATAAGCTTGGATTTTCAGGGTAGGAATCATATTTAGAACCACAAGACAGAAGGATTTGTCCTAAATGAGAGAACTGTATCCTGTCAGGTTACAATGTTTAGTGACATTTGGGATATAGGGGAATTATTAAAGGAAAGTATGGATGGGGCCTGCTGGACTGACCCTGTCCCCGGGGGCAAGCTGAGATTGCAATTGAGACTGGGCATGGTGGTGCATGTCTGTAATCACAGCTCTTGGGAGGCTATACACAGGTGGATCACTATGAATCTGGTGTAGTAATGAGGCCCTGAACATCCTATAGACCCTTTCCCTAAAATGAAGAAAGAAAGAAAGAAAGAAAGAAAGAAAGAAAGAAAGAAAGAGAGAAAGAAAGAAAATAAAGAAAGGTATGGAAAAATTAAGTTTGTTACTATAAGACCAAGTAAATTAACTGTTTCAAGTATTAAGGGTCAGATTTGAAAGATGAGTCTGTTTAGAGGAACTGGGTACCTGATAAATGACAACTTTCATACTGTGGAGGCCTTCTGCACTGTGGGAAGCCCAACTCCCAGGGATTGGTGGGAGTATAAGTCCTGATGGGGGAGGATTTAGACAATATGGGAGAGAGGAAGGAGAAATAGTATCTATACACCTATTCTCTGATAAATAGAGGTGTGAGGAGTTACAGAATGAAGAAACTGTTTCTTTAGAAGGGTATATATTAATAGATTGATTGGAACAAGTCATTGATAAAAAATTGTAAGAAGAAAATTGGTCATAGCAAGAGAAAAGGCCTTCACTAGCCTGAATTCAGTAATTAAGTAGATCAGTTGGCCTCAGATAGGAAAGGAATTCATGCATTTTATCATTCAATAAGAATGCATGTGTTATTTTTGATAGGGTGGTGGGAACATGTGAGACTCTGCGTGATTGCTTCCACTTCAGCAATGAAGTCAGAATGAACTTATTCCTAAAAAGGAGGAGGCAGCAGAAACTTGAGGGCAATCAGAAAGGGGAACGTGGTATAACGCTGAGGAGAAAAAATCAGCTATGAAACAGTCAAGCCACTAGGTAAGTGAAAATAAAGCAGTTATCGTAGTGCAATGCTAAAGACCATTTCTTTACTTTTTTGGGAGAGAGTGACCAGTGATTGAACTTGGGACATGCACTGGCTGGTAGAGTGATTATGGCACCGAGCTGTTTCCCTGACCTCAAAGGAACATTTATGAATGCACTCATTAAAGTAATATGAGCACAGTAGTATGTTATGATGCATTTTCTTTCTGTACTATTCATGATCAGCTGCTAGACCTCAGGAGTGAGATACACCAAGGACTTGTGTTGGCTGTGAAGAGTTGATGCAGTAAGATATACTGGACCATAGAAGCTGAGAAAAGTGGAAGGAAAGAGAGGATCAGAGTGTATGCACAGTCACTGGCTGCTGACAGGCTTAACTGATTAGAGGTGATGTTTGGTTTTGTTTTGTTTATCGATGGCTCAGTCTGCCCTGGAGGAAGTGGAGCTGGCGCAGCATGTGGTGCTGGAGACCCAACCATTGTCCCTGCAGCTTCCTAAGCTTTCCTAAGCAGGTGCTTTTGACCACTGAACCATCTCACCAGCCCATGATGGGGTTTTGATATTTAGAAAAACTCCATCATTTCTAATCAGTCAAGCCCATAAGCAGCCAAGAACTGTGCATATTAATATGCTGTGTTGTAAGAGGCCCAAGTCAACAGCTTCCAATAATGCCAGATGAGCTGGTAATCCACTGTTATGGACTATTGGACTATATATACAGCTACTTTCTCTTTGCAGAATGATAATAAAGGCCTGTACTAATGAGGTTTAGATAAGAAATCATGTCTACATCTTATAATCTGAACAACTATGATAAAACAACAATATATTATGCATGAATTATAGTAAATAAATAAAAGAAATAGGGGTTTTGTTTGTTTGGTTTTAGGGTTTCTTTTTAAGGACAACGAATTAGAGGAATTAGACTATTCATAAGAAGGTGGAATAATAGAAGGCTATGGGTAGGACATAGATGTTAAGATGCCATCATAAAAATTGGAATTATAGAGTTGATAAAATGATTATTAATGATAAAACCTGCTTTTCACTCTGGCTGAGTTCAGAGAGCTCACTGGAATAGAGACCCAGGAGCAGATCGGTCATGCACTGAGAGGAGTACAGGTGTGGCTATTGAAAGCAGTGAGAAATGTTAGGATTCTTTATGCAGCAGAGAGAGAAGGAACTGAGATCTTCAGAGAACTACTGGGATGATCCTGAGGTGTTGGGTCAAGAACAGTTGGGGCAGAGAGAGAGAACTCAGCAGCATTAGAGTTTGCCTGGTAAGTGTAAGGCTCCAAGTTTGACACCCAGTAAAGAAGAGTTACTAGGTGGTAAATATGTTGAATAACATGACTTTTTTTTTTTTTTTTTTTTTTTTTTT